>CABHPR010116142.1:0-27396 GCA_902168415.1 Peromyscus melanophrys | reverse complement strand
ACACACACACACACACACACACACACACACACACACACACACACACGCATACACACACACACATACACACACACAAACAAAAAACAAAAACAAAAACAAAACTATAGGCAACTAAGGAATGCTGAGAGAGGGAGAAATCATCTTCTCCAGGGAAGAACACACTAGTTTGTCATTCAATACTAAATGGTCAGCCTGAAAAACATACATGCAAGTAACACTATACACACTGAACAGGTTGTATTTAGGAATATATATGATATATATATCTATATATCTATATCTATATATATATATTACATATATATAAATGAAAAAAATTCTGATTTTGAAAGAGAAGAGAGATATTTCTGAGAGGGTTTGGAGAGATGACAGGGAAGGGAGAAATGTTGTAATTATATTATATTCTCAATAATTAAAAAAACAAAAACAAAAACAAGAACAAAATCCAACCAACCACCCAACCACCCAACCACCCACCCACCCACCCACCCACCCAACCAACCAACCAACCAACCAAACAAACAAACAAACAAATAAACCAAAAATTTCCTTCAGGAGGTTTGCATAAGTTAGCTTCATTTTATTTTTGGCCGGAGCTGCAGTGCCTCCCAACATTGTATGACCTCTGATATTTCTCTTCAGTCATCGCCTTAAAACAGACACTGTCTTGTGAATTCATGCGCTGAATTTATTCAGCCCAGCTTCAGTTCGATGACCTGTAAGGAACGAGGACAAAGACACTTCCCCTTCCCATCTGCCTTTCCCATGTTCTTCATGACCCTGCTCTTTGGTGTAGCCATTAAAGGAGACTAAACTTCACTCAGTGTTTGTTTTCTCACCTCATTTGAACTTCTGTGCTCTGCCTGAGTTTAATGGGCTAGAAAGTACTTCAGAAGAAAAATCTGGGACAAGTGCAGGGCTCAAGTTTTTATGTTTTCCTGCTTAGGAGAGTCACAATTTTGTACTGGCTGATTATGCCTAAAAATAGTTGTCTCCTAGGATTGGTCTAGTGAATGATTATTTCTAGTGTGAGATGAAATCTTGTACCAGCTGTTCCGTCAAATCTGGAAGCAAGATTCCATCTTACTTTTTTCGTATGCTTCCTAAAGTTGAGACGAGACAGGCTACAGCCATTGTTCTGTGAATTTGGCATAAGCTTGCATGTGACCACAAAGACACTCAGCAGAAAGAAACTGAGGGGACATTAAAGGTCGTTTTCATTATAACATTTATTCTCTTTCTCTACATTCAGAAGAACTAGTGTTAAGGATGCTTAATCCTTTGACTCCCTACTTGTAGAAGTGATCTGCCTACCTAAATCATTGGACATCACTGACAACTCACACTACGCTCAGGGAAATTTAACTATTGAAATTTATTTCTGGGAAATAAAACATCTTAATGGGCTTTTTGTGTGTGTGTGTGTGTGTGTCACGTGGATGTGTTATGTGTGTTCTTGTCAGGGGGATTTCCCCAAATTGTAGTGTTGGGGTGAAGACAATAAAAAGTATTGCTTGAAAAAAATCTCTACAAGTAGTCCATTTTTCGCAAGTCACAAACTTATAAATACTACTTTGACCTGGAAGAGGATTTCTAGTAAATTGTAATGTCAAATATCATTATTTTAAATATTATTGTACCTAAATCTAACTATTAGGTGAAGCAGGAAATTTTAAAGGAAATAACACAGGACTCAAGAAATGTGATGTAAGAGGTGTGGGACATCACTAAGTCAGTCTGGGCCAGTTTTATTAGCTCTACTATTTTTTTTTTTTTTTTTTTTTTTTTGGTTTTTCGAGACAGGGTTTCTCTGTGTAGCTTTGTGCCTTTCTTGGAGCTCACTTGGTAGCCCAGGCTGGCCTCGAACTCACAGAGATCCGCCTGCCTCTGCCTCCCAAGTGCTGGGATTAAAGGCGTGCGCCACCAAAGCCCGGCTAAACATAAGAATTTTAAGCTGGGCGGCGGTGGTGGCGCACGCTTTTAATCCCAGCACTTGGGAGGCAGAGGCAGGCGGATCTCTGTGAGTTCGAGGCCAGCCTGGTCTCCAAAGCCAGTTCCAGGAAAGGTGCAAAGCTACACAGAGAAACACTGTCTCGAACCCCCCCCCCAAAAAAAAAGAATTTTAATGATTTTGTTTGTTATTTTAGGTTTTATTAGTATATATCAGGGAAACTGTTGATTCAAATTAAAGGTAATATGACTTCAGGAACTTTGCTTTCATTTCTCATGCTACTGAGGTTAAGTTTAAGCAGATAGTTCTATGAGAAATAAAAGGTGTTACAAAACATTGCATTGTCTTGAGTATCCTCACATTTCTAACAGATATGAGTGACATTGCTATTATAATTTTTTACATTTATTCACTTTTTTAAATATAATTACATACATATTTATTCATTTATGTGTATGCACACATATGGATGTTTACATATGCTATTCTACCCTTGTGGAAGTCAAAGGACAATTAGCTGGAATAAGCTTTCTTCCATCATGTGGGTTCTGGAAATTGAACTCAGGTTAGCATTAAGTGCTTTACCTACTGAACCATCAGGCCAGCCCCATAGTTCTTATTTGCTATTAATTTCTCAGTGCCGTGAGTTTGTTATTTCAACATAATGCCATCTTACACTGTAAGTGCTCAGTCATACAGAAAACCCAAAACACAATTTGATGACTATCCGTTTCATTGTCTTTCTCAAAAATCAAATTGGTTTGGGCAGGTCAAGATGCAGATGTTCACCCTGGGTCACACACGTCAGTCTGCTCACATGATTCCTCATTTAAAACCATTGCAAGCTCATGGCCCTAGTCTCACAATCGCAACTACCATATGCTTTGAAATTAATTTTAGTAGTTGAATGTTTTTTACTGTTGATATTCAAGTTCTCGTGGGAGCATCTTATTGCTGGACTTACTGTTCAAGCCCATTCTTCACTTGCAGCAACCAATTTTCCAGCAACAAATTTTGGTTTTCCTGTCTGTACTCATTCAAACACACATATATGAGAGAAAGATGTTGTGTGTATCTTCACCACGCTTATACTTGCTAATTCCAAGAGTTCCATTAGTGTTGCCGAGAGTATTTACAATACTGTTCCATTTACATCTATTCTACCTGAATATCTACCACTTAGATTTTAGCTCTCTTATTTTTCTAATGATTAATAATTCCCTTGAAAAAAATCAAAACAAACCAAAGAAACATTCAAGAAATTCTCCAAATTCTACATTCTTTTGGCACCTTTTTCCTGTGTGACTCACTTCAAAGAATTCCAGTCATCGGAAATTCAATTTGTGGAAGTCATTTTTCTTAGACTGTATTGGTTATTGCTTGAGTAGGATGAGGAGGAGTAGAAAGAATAGCAACAATTTACATGTTTCCGGTTTATTCTGTCATGAGGAGAATTATTAGGCCTTGATTTTAGAGAGTCTCAACAGTAAAGATAACTAATGATTTCTGATTTGCACAGTAGCAAGGGCTAAAGACCTGAGACACAAAATAATAAAGCTGACCAGAAGACTAGAGTGACTTATTTGACCAGTAGTAATGATACATAGATATTGGCAACTGAATAGAAGCCATAATGCAGTAATTACATTACTCTATTACTCTAGAAACATCATTTACATCAATGCTTATACTGGGCTCTCATAGCCATACTGGGAAGCTAAATTTGAGCTATTGTTTCATGTTTTGTGGTTAAAAAAAATCCAAAAGTCTGAGATTTTGTAGACAGAATTTTCTCTGGTTCTGCCTTGCCTAGCAGTCCAGATCAATCTCTGCCACACACAGTCCCACAGCCGCTTATAAAATAATTACACAGAGGTTTATATTAATTGCAAACTGTATGGCCTATGGCTTCAGCGTCTTGCTAGCTAGCTCTTTTATCCTAAATTAACACATTCCTCTTAATCTATATGTTGCCACATGGCCATGGCATTACCAGCCTGCTGGCAACTTATTGCTCCTTTTGTGGTGGCTAGCATCTCTCCCAACTCTGCCCTTCTTCTCTCTTTATCTCTGCTTGGATTTCCCACCTAGCTGTAAGCTTCTTGCCATAGGCCAAAACAGCTTTATTTATTATCCAATGGGAGCCACACATATTCACAGCATACAGAACGACATCCCACAGCAAACTTTTAGGTAATTTTCCCAAGTTCAAATTCTTTTAGTATATATATATATATATATATATATATATATATATATATATATATACAGAATTATATGGATATTTTCTCTCCTTGGGTCAGTATTTCCTTACATATCATGTGCAAATGTCATATATTTTCAAATATGTGGAAGATCATATGAAAGCATCATTGAGGCTATTTATTATCTGTAGTACGGAGCTTATCTGACAGATTGATTGTACATGATAGCAGGAAGGACATCTCACTTCAAATTTTAATACTTTAATTAACTAATATAATGAATAAAATCTCTCAGACATTTTTGACAACTCATAGTCATCCTTAAGATAATAGTTACTGTGAAGTACAGTAACATTCTGTATAAGTGCCTGAGATATTGGGCTAAATGAACCACAAGTATTAAATAGAATCTAGATGACCTATTTTTGTTAAGAATGTCATTCATTAGCTTTGGAAGGTTGTACCTGAAAAACACTTGAATATACATAATCACCTAAAGCAGACTAGTCATCATTTTCCTATCATACTTGCCTTTTCCATATATGTTATTTCTATTTTTCCCTTGAAAACAAAAATTTTGTTTCTTCAATCTTCTCACAAGAAAAAAAATTGTTTAGCTGTCTAGAAACTTCTGGTTATCTAGTTATTTGGTGCTTTAATTTTCCAACAACTAT
The DNA here is from genome assembly GCA_902168415.1 of Peromyscus melanophrys. Classification (NCBI taxonomy): domain Eukaryota; kingdom Metazoa; phylum Chordata; class Mammalia; order Rodentia; family Cricetidae; genus Peromyscus; species Peromyscus melanophrys. Next base: position 22,567 of record CABHPR010116142.1, on the reverse strand, counting down.
AGTTTATTGCGTAGGTTTTAGAGAAACCACCACCAAATCAGAGCACCTCCTTCCTTCTGAAGCACTGGTACTCAACCTTCTTAATGCAGTGACCCTTTAATACAATTCCTCATGTTGTGGTGATCCCCAACCATAAAATTACTGTCATTGTTACTTCATAATTATAAATTTACTACTGTTATAAATCTTAATGGAAATATCTGATATGTAGGCTGTCTGGTATGTGACCCCTGTGGAAGGGTTGTTTGATCCCCAAAGGGGTAGAGATCAACAGGTTGAGAACCACTGTTGTGAAGTAGTCAGGATAACACTGGATCTGATTCATCTTATACTAATACCGAGGACATCACACACATATGGAACATATAGGGGTTACTGTTTAGTGCTGCTTACTATTCTAATGGTTTACTAACAGAATGGCGAAAATTATTTAGTGAATGTTAAACAGGGTTGCTCAGGAGCAAGCATGGGTTTATGACCCTAGATGCCTATGGCCAAGTCAAGTGGAATCTCTACAACCTTGATCTCATAAATTTATATAATTTAGTTGAAAAAATGTAGTTTCTTTTTACTTTTAAAGAGAGATAGTTTGATAAGAGATTCATTAAAAATGAATGTGACAGTGGCCATCAGATAGAACTGGATTCAGAAAAAGGAAGAGGAGTATGTGGTATTTATCTTCTTACAGTTTTCCTATAAGTGAGTCCTTGAGTTCATTAAATGAGACGTTTGTCCACAAAGCTGACAGACAAACAAACAAGCAAACAAACAAACACACCCACGGCCTATTTTGGGTTGTTAGCCCATAGGGAATACAGAGTTTCTTTCCTGAGTTTTGCTTTTGTCTCACTCTTTCCTATGAGTGAGTATCAGATTTTGTGACTGGGTCCTAAATGATTTCTCTTTACAATGGAGTGGTCTGGTCAAAATACTTGGGGCATTTAGTGCATTCTATGTTTATATCATGTAGGATTGCAGTTGCTGAACATCATGCCAAATGAAATAAGCCAGGAACAGAAAGATAGACACTGCATGTTCTCACTTATAGCTATGATTGAAAGTAATGGAACTCATGAAAGAAGAGAGCAGAAGGATGTTTATTGAGGCTCTGAAGTAAATAAAATTTGGATGTGATAGTCACAGATTTACAATCTTAGACAAAAAAAAACCCTTTAAAAAGAGTTATTGCATAGGATGGTGAAACTAGTAATAAATGTCCACTCAAATGGTCATATCCTTGGACACTTGATGGTGGAACTGTATGAGAAGGTTGTGGTAACTTTAAGAGGGAGAAACTGAAATGACTGAGTTGCTGGGGGCAAGCCTACTTCCCACAGCTCACCCCTACTTCCTGCTCACTCTTTGCTTCCTGAATGTGGATGGATTTGATTAGCTAGCCTCTTACATCTGCCTCCATGATTTCTCTGATGCTGCCATTTCTTTCCTTTTATGATGGACTGTATCCTTCTGGAACTGTAAGTCTACATACACCCTTTCTCTCTTATATTGCTTCCCCCGCCAGGGTATTTTATCATGACAAGGAGAAAGTAACTAAAAGGCAGGGTGAATTTCAAATGTTCTTGTCACAAAGAATGTTAAACATTTGAGTTGATGAGCAAGTTAACTGTCTGATTTAACTACTTTGCATTGCGTTCACAAAGCACAGCATAATTTTGTAGCAGTAAATTTATCCATTTATAACTTGTAAAATGTACAAACTAAATAGCAGTTACTTTTGTAAAGTTTGCTACTATTCTACTGCTATTTAATGAATCAGTTTTGTTCTGTGATAATTTCCTGAATGGCATATAATGGATGGCTCTACCCCCTCCCTTTTATATTCCCCTCCCCCCATTCTGCTAGACTACCTTACAAAGGTCTTTCCAACATTAATGACATTTTGTTTTATTTTGTGTCTTAGAGTGTAATTAGACCTGCTATCATGGCGATGGCTATCAAAATAACAGAATCTTTTAGGCTCACAGTTGTATATAAGTCTAGATATTATGCCTCTCCCTCTTCCAGAATTTGTTAGTTGTCAATAGTTTGGAAGTAAGTTGTAGGGACCCATGAGCCCTTTCCTCTTCTATAGCTAACTCTTGGGCAGGCCCACCTTTTTTCTTTCTTTTTCTAGTTAATAAAATTTATTTATTCTATGTGTTTTTCACATCATGTATCTTGATCCCATTCATTCCATGTCCCTTTGAATCTGTCCTCTGCCTCTGCACACCCCTCCCCAAATAAAACAAGATTCAAGAGAAAAAAGTGAAGAAAATAAAATGAGAACAAAAAGGAAGGAATTAAAAATTTCACTATGGTAGCTGCAGTGCGACCCAACAAGTCGCGCCATACACTCCTTGGTCCACACATCTTTGAGAGTGTTCATTACAAAGAGTCATTGGTCTGGTTTGTGACCCAGAGTCTCCACTATACCTTCGATGCTGGGCCTCCACTAGGACTCTTCTTGGACATCCCACTGGTGCCCTGTGTTGTGGAGATCCTGCGGCTTGGGTCTGTGGGTCAGGTCTCTTGACGTGCTCCAGCATATCATAAATGGGGTGGATGTTGGGACAGGCCTAGTCATAAGCCTGGGTCTGGGTCTAGGCAGCTCTCACAATATTTTTTGAGTCTTAAGTAGGTGGTATAAACACCTGTTCAGGGGTGAACCCTTCACCGTCCTTTATTCTTTGCATCTTAGGTAGTCATGGTTTCTGCATTCATGTCTGTCCACTGGAAAAAAAAAAGGAGGCTTCTCTAATTAAGGTTTAGAGTAGCTTTCTTCTGTTTCTCTAGACATAAATATTTAGAAGGATCTTTCACCTTATGTCAATTTAGCGAGTAACCTGTGGGTGGGTGCCTCTGTGTAAGGGTGTAAGACCTCTGTGTTCATAGGGTTTGGGCCAAGTTTACAGTAATAGGCATCAATTCCCTCTTTTGAAGCAAGTTTTAAATACAATCAATCATGGAGCGGTTGGTTACATCCCAAACCAACAAATGGGCACATCTTACCTGGTAGATGGGTATTGTAGTTTGCAGAGTTCTCAGTTGAGTGAGATATCTTTACTCCCTTAGCATAGCACCACTAGCACTGAGAAAACTACGAGTGAGATTGTAAACCAGCACACTCACTTTGGAAATCAGTCTGGAGGTTTTACCCCCAAACTAAAATTAGAAGTACCATATGACTCAGTTATACCACCCTCTGACAGTATACCCCCATAACTTTGTAACCTAGTACATAGATATTTACATATCAATTTGTATTATATCTCTGTTTACATGAAAACGTGTTACTTAGACACAATGGAATGTATCCAGGTGTGACAAAAAATGAAATTTGCAGGTAAATGGATGAAACTGGAAAATTTTAAAGGGGTGACTTAGTCTTAAGAAGACTGTTTTCTCTCATATGCAGATCATAGTCTTGACTCTTTAATTCTGTTTGTTAGACTTGGAAATTAGAAAGGGCATGGTGTGAGGTAAGGGTCTAAGTGGTTCAAAACACCAGCACATAAATAAATTGAGAATGGAGAGGGAGACACTGGAGTGAAAAGATTCAAAGGGGAAGAGGGTGGGAAGGATGAGGGACAGAGGTGGTAAGTATGGGAGTGGGGAAGAAGGTTAGTCAAAATGGTGAGGATATGAAAAATCTACACAAAACCTATTTTAGTAACCAAATTGAAACATATAAGAGTATTTGATTGCTGTATTTTATTAAATGGTACCTATAGATAAGATCAGAATCTCTTTTAGAAATGCCAACATGCTTTTGTCTTTGTCAATAGGAGCTAAATGCTACTAAATATTAAAGGCTTCCTTGTTTTTATTTCTCTGACTAGTTCCATTCGCTTTTCATGGGTAGATCTAGCTTATCCATATATTCAAAATAGTTAGATTTAGCAACAAAAGATAAAAAGCTAAATTTGTGTAAGACTGTCATTGACAACCTTGAAAGACATGCTCAACCTTCACCCCGAAATGCTTAAATTACAATACAGAGATGAGATTCAATTTGGAGACCTGTTTTCTGACAGATCTTTCATATGGACTGTGCTCATGTTAGTGACTATAGTTTTTCTTCAAAATTTCCATTTCTGATTAGCAAATATGTGAGTCCATTGGGGAAAATACGTTTGAACTCCTGGAACTGATTTTATTTTGTTCAACATGTGTTAATTGTTCATGTTGATACAGTAGAGAGTGATGTTTCCACACACGCTTACAGAACGGCTCTGTTCAAATCAAGATGATTAGTATTCCCCTCTCTTCATCATTCCTTTATTTTTGGAGCCTCAGGATTTTTTAATTGTTGATATTCTAAGAGCAGAATGTTGCTTGCTACATATGCTGATCATTTCTGAATTCTGGTCCCCAGGCTCTAACTCCAATTATTTGGCTGATGGTGGAAAAAACTGTATCAATTTCTCATTTTCTCAGTCCTCACAGCAAGGGGTGGGATTTGTCCCTGGTGTCTTCAGCTGTCCTTGTATTCAGAAGGCTTTCTTCCGTTCCCCTGTGCTTTCTTGTTGATGCAGGGTTTCTGCCTGCGCTTTTCATCAACAGAAATGGCGAGACATGGTTCTCCTAGGAAAGGACGTTTGGGGCCATGTCTTTAAGCAATCAGAAATTTAAAGTGTAAAGTTTAAGAGTAACATTGTGGTAAAATAAAAACTGAAATTAATGATCACAGAATATAATTAACATTTTTTTTAGTGTGTCCAGCAATTGTTGCTTTCTACCTTTTAGTTTCTTGTGTCAGGGTTCCCCTTGACCCCCCTCAAAAACACCAGTGTTCCTTTTCTAGTGCTTGTGTAACAGCAAAGCATCAAGTCTGTGATTTTCCTCAAGAACATTTTAAAAGGCCTGCTGCTGCCTGGAATGGCTCCCAAACTGCAGTTAGACATGATGCTTCCTTCCTGTGGGTATTTTTCTGTTTGTCTGTGTATGTGAGTGTGGGTATGCAAATGCCCCAGCATGTGTGAGGTGGTCAGGAGACAGATTTTGGGAGTCCGGTCTTGCCTTCCACCTTGTTGAGTCAGAGTGTCTCCTGGTGGTTTTTCTGTTCTTCTGTGTACTCCAGGCTAGAGGATCTGCCAGCTTTTAGGTGATTATCTTGCCTCTGTTCTTCCACCCCATTGTAGGAGTGTTGGGATTACAGTTGGACTCTACATCTGGCTCCCTGCCCCACATGGATACCAGGGATTAAATGCAGATGTTCAGACTTGTTCATCTAATGCATTACCCACAGAATCACCCACTGTCACATTACTGTGGTATTTAATGAGAACATATTTTAAAAAACAGGAGCCTCCACTAATAGCAATATTAGAATCTATTTGAAGAAATTAGCTAAATGGCTTTGTTTTTGAGGTTTAGCCCAAAGTACTAATTTTATAAGAAATCAGAAAGCACTTTTCAAATGTTGGCACAAGGCATACCACTTCACTTAAAATGTTTGGCAATGGGGAAGCTGATTATCACAACATTAGTCAAACATCAGAAGGGAATAACTCTTCATTATAGATGTTACATTACTACTTTATGATCTTAAATTGTTGCACAGCAGATTATAAGTAGGCAAACAGTGTGAAATGCAATGTTCGATGGTTTGAATTGGAATTTTAATGCACTGAAAAGTCTACACATATGGGTTTTACACTGATAATACCTACATAGGGCCATCACATAGTATGAAATAGTAAATGACAAAAAAACATTACATCTTGTTTTACATTGGTTACTGCTAATATTATTAGTTGTTCTCTGATATCTGGAAAGTAACTTTTGTTCTCACTTTTCTCTTAATTATATTTACAGGTTGAAATTCAATTTAAATTGTAGGTGGTCTATTATTTGTGCCTTAGAGGTAATAAGAATTCAACAGTATTGATGTCAGAAATGTACTAAAGCACATACAAATTTCTTCTGACTTTCAGATCTTACTTAATACATTCCCATGAGCAACTAATTATTTATGATTTTTTAAGAGTATGGAAACAAATTCTCAGCAAGATAATCTGATGGGAAGAAATAATCATTTTATTAAGTGTTGTCTTTGCTTAAGCTACAACGAGCACAAACAAAATGGTTTGGAGAGCTATTTTTAGAGACTACTAATAAATATTATCAATTTTATTTTTTTCTTCTCTTGAATTTTAAATTTTTCCCGAGATTCCAAACTGCAGAGAGTAGTTTCTATCTTTGTGTTTATTTATTATTTTTTGGGGGGTTCCTTCTCCACTAAGGGCTATATAAGATCCTCAAAAATATTTTCTTTAACTCCTATTACATTATCCTGTTAAGGCTTTATCACCCTTGTCACAACGGTCACTGACGTCAGGATCATTTAGTCCTATCATGCTTTAGGCACAGAGAGACTATAGTGTTGATCATTCTCAACCTTCAGGATTTTTTCTTATTAGTGAGAGTAAGAAACAGAAAAGGAATATGATCAAGTAGACAGTGTACAGATATATGACATGAGAACCAGGGGTAAAATACCATAAGCCAAATATCAGATAAGTTAGCTATGACAGAGGCATGCAGTTTTTTTTAAAAATTAATTTTTACTTTTTGCAGTTGTAATTTGACGTCATTTCACCCTCCCCTTGCACCCTTACAATCTCTCCCATTGTCACTTGCTCTCTCTCAAATTAGTGATCTCTTTTTCTTTAATTAATTAATGTTACACACACACACAGCAGTGACACATCTACTGAAAAACTAGAACATAGCAGATACTGAAATATACTTCAGTATACGAAATGAAAGATAAGAAGAAGGCCGGAGAGACTGCCCAGTGGTGAAGACCACTTGATGCTCTTGCCGAGAGCATGCTTTGGTTCCCAGCATACGCACATGGCAGATCGCAACCACTCATCACTTCAGTCCCAGGAGACCTAATGCCCTCTTCTTACTTCCTCATGAACCAGGCATATACATGTTGCCCATTCATGCATGCAGACAAAACACTCACACGCTCGTCTCCTTAGGAGGATTGTGTTTGGACAGGTGGCCCCTATTCTAGTCTCCCCATTTTGGAAGGAGTACGTACTTTGTTTGTCAAGCCAGGCACTCGGCTTTCACATTTGCTTGACTTTACAATAACCAAAGTATTTACAAGAATATTTTCAGTCCCTGTGATAACAACAGCGTTTTAGGAAAACCATGTTCATTTGATGGAGATATAACTAGAAAGCGTTAGCTATCATGGTACTGTACTGTTAATCATTAAGGATTCAGAATTCAGTTGGATCCATATAGATGCTTTAAATTATGCATTTGGTGGTGGTAATCCCCATTGTTGAAGTGAATTAGAGTATCAGTGATTCGTTGTAGATGTTAATACGTTAGATATAATATTTGAGTATTTTTCAGTGTTGCACAAAGTCACTACTTCCAGCCAAATAGACAGTCACCAACCCCTTGCCTACTAGCACTGATAGAAAGGGCCTTGAAATTGAGTGCCGCCAGGAACAGTGGTCATACCTCAGAGACATTTGCATTTCTAAAACTGAAACCAAGTATTATTGTCAATAGGCTGATGTTACAGAGATTGCAGTGTATCATACTTCTCTTTTGTTTTGTTGAAAGCATTACAGAAGAGGATGCTCCTGGGAAAGGAACTCAATGTGAAGATGTTCTGCAAACGGTGTGGTTTAATCTGCTGTTGGAAGTCTACATTTTAGTGGAGGATGAGTCAGAAGGAATAGGGTGACATATGTGTCTAATGTAACTTAAAAAGAAAGAAAAATCATTTAAGTACTTCATTTCTACTTCCATTGACCTGGTTTTTATTGCAATCTCCTTTTGGCACCCCACTTAGCTGTTTGTGAAATTGCAAAATGGTGACCTTGGCACAGAAATCCTGACATTCTTTTAAGTGTTTAACCCTATTTTCTAACCCCAGCGCAATATGCCTCACTCTAACTCAATATGTCTAACCTCTCCATGGCCAGCGAAGCGCTGAAAGTACAATAAAATGTAAAAACCATTAGTTCCATTCTAATTCTTATGAGCTTCCCCGGAGACTTCAAGTTCTTCTTGAGTTTCTGGAGTTCCTGAAAAAAATGCTAATAGAATATTAGCACGGGGAGAGCAGTCAGATCCTTTGTAGATTGCTAAGTGACGTCCTACTGAGTTTGTGCAGCACGGTGCAAGGTAGTGCCCGACTGCTTCCTCAAGATGAAAAATCTTCAGTTATGTTTGGAACAAGGAAGAAGTGAGAAAGGCCTTACCTATCCTCTCTCTCTCTCTCTCTCTCTCTCTCTCTCTCTCTCTCTCTCTCTTTCTTTTCTTATGTTTTTATAATAAGAGTTAGTATGTACACTGAGTTCATAGTCAGCAGTAGTTTGTTGGTTAGCATGTTCAGTTAGTGTGTTAGTTACTAGCACTTTGAAATAATGGAAAATTACCTCCAATAGTTCCTCTAGGCTAGAAGTGTCAAATCAAAGTGTTGATGAGGGTGCTCTCTTCTGGGGTTCAGATGGAGAATCTATTATGCCTGGAAATGGCTGTTTCTAGTAATTCATGACACTCTTGCTTGCTGAAGCAACACTTCAATAGCTTTCCATCATGCCATGTCATTTGTCCTGTGTACCTTTATGTGTCTTCACAGGACCTGATTATAAATTTACCCCTTTTCTCCAGTACAATCTCATCTTAACTACCACAGAATAATTTCCCATTAAATCCTCTTCTGAGTTTTCTAGGGAGAATCTTTAGTGTTCATTAATACTATGAGTTCTCCTCACATTTCTCCACTTATGGGAAGCAGTATTTCCTAGCCCCCATGGGAGCTATGTTACTAGCGTATCCCTATGGCACTTTCTGGGAGTGTTAAGACTACTTTAGGATGTCAGTGTCCATCATTATCTCTCCTCCAGCAAACCTTGAACTTCATTATTAAAAAGAAAATACTGTGGGCTGAAGAGTGACTCAGCAATGAAGCACAATGCTGTTATGGAGGACCTGAGTTTGGTTCTCAGCTTCTAACAACTGGCAAGAAAAGACAGTCAGTAACCCCAGCTCTAGGATACCCTGTTCCCTCTTTTGGACTCTGTTGGCACTGCACTCCTATGTGTATACCTATACACAGGCATAAATATATACATAATTTTAGTAGAACCAAATAAATCTAAAAAAAGAGAAATACATAGGGCCAACTTGCCTAGTGGAATTTACTTTTATAAGAAATTAAACTTTAATTTATCTTATTATTGATACTCTAGAATATGAACAAGTGAAGCCAGAGGTAAGTGTTGATGTCTTACAAAACTTTTTGTGCTGAGAGTTATCACATATATTTTTATCATTTAACTACTATAAAATTTCTAGTTGTACCACATTGGCAAGGAATAAGACTTGAAAAATGGTGTTTCTGTATCAACCAAAATAATTTTGTTGAGCTGTACTTTAAACCTTAGAAGTCAGCTTCAGAGGTAAAGCTTTTATTATTGAAAATAAAAAATGGTAATCTATAGACGATCTTGCTGCAAAGAATACTGTGACATTTCAGACATATGCTCAACTTCCAACTCCATAATGAGTTTATTTTGAGTCTATTTATATACAGTTCATTCAAAGGGCAAAATGAGAAGTTATACACAAATGGCAGGGGTCCAAACCTGATGTCAGTTAAACGATGATTTTATGTGTAATACAACACCCTGCTGGGATTTCTGAAGCTCTTTCTGGAATGCTACATAAAAACTCAGTGCTAAAACACAATGGAAAAAGTCATTTAAAGTTGACAGAATACAATTATCTCCCAACAAGCATGAACTAGATAATGGTTTTTGTAGGGTGAAGGGCAGTGGACCTTGACCTCAATGTGCTGATCTATAGAAGTATAGACATCAGTTGGGGCTGCTCACCCTCTGACAAACCATCTGGTTAAGTGGTGTCACTGTGTCACGTGGCATACTATCAAGGGTGACCTTCTGTCATCAGCAGTGTTCTGATTCTGGAAAGTCCCTCAGGAGATGCCTGTGTGCTCCTAGGCATGTTTGATTCAGAAAGCATCAAGGTCTTCTAGGGGGTCTGTAACCAATCTGTTCTCTTGACATCTTTCAAAAGTGGATGCTCTTGAGCTCTTTGAGCTATGCTTCTTGTCTGAGACACAATCTACAGCAACTGTGGGTCTGGCCTGCCCAGGTGAGCCTGCTTCATGTCACAACCACAATGGAACAACTTTTGGTTATTCGATGCATTTTTTTTTCTGGGTAGTTCCTAAGCCAGGATTTCACAATGGATTTTGCAGTGATGCAAATGATGACTGGTCCATACCCTCATGGCATTTACAGCCAAGTACCCAAGACAGGCATCACTAAAACAAGTATAAAGATAATGATTGTAGTTGCACATCATGAGTGTCTTTATAAATCATAAATATAATGAATAATAAATCTTACTGTCTCCTATTTCACCAACTTTTTTTGAAGGTATTTGATAACTTGAAAGAATTCCACTCTCTGCTTATATTTTTCATTTCTGTTTTATTTCTTTTTGCACCCAACTTACACTACTGCCTCCACACTAGCTACTCAGTTCTGAATACATCTTTGCTTGTTGGCATAATTTGATTGGTCTCTCTGAAGTGTTAACTACTACTGTTGAGGATGTGTTGATTTTATGCTAATAATGGCAAACAGCTCCTCTCCCAGAAGAGATGAATTTGTCAACATAATCTTTTAATCCTCTTTCATCTCAATGATAAGTACAACGTTGATTTAAAAGTCCTGAGACCAAGAGCTATACATGATACAACATTCTGTTCTTAACAGCTCTAAGCTCAATACTTCCTGTATTGTTAATTTGCTGGGTGAGAGGGGGCCATCCTATAAAATAATGGCTCAAAAAAAATACAAAACCAACAACCAATATGCATAGGAAGGTATCTGGGTTTCTTTCTTATTCAGTGAGCTGTGGCATCTCTGTAAATGATTGAATGCTTTTTAAACACTTCAAAGATGTCTCTTAGAAACACAGTCTCAGGGCTAGGGGAGGCAGTTCAGTGGATAAGACTGTGCTGTGCAAGCATGGAGAATTGAGTCTGAATGCCTATTATCCATGCGGAAAGCTGGGCGTGGCCTGCCTTTAACACCTTTGCTACAAGGTAGAGAGAAGCAGATCCCAGGAAGTCACTATCCAGTCAGGCTAGTTGAAAGAGTGAGCTTCAGATACAGTAGAAAACTCTACTTCAAGGGTTGAGGTGGAGAGAGATAAAGCAGGACATTCGAAGCCCATTTATACATGTATATTTTGCACACATGTGCACGTAAACATGCATCAATGCACGCATGCGCGCGTGCGCGTGTACACACACACACACACACACAGAGGAAACTCAGTTTCTGCTAACTATAGGGACTTTGCCTCCTAATTTGATAGCATTTGAATGTATATTTGCTAGCATCAACAATAAATAGTTCAATCAGCTATTAAATACAAATCTGAAAGGACTAAATAAATGAAACTGTTACGAGGCTGTAAAAGACTAGGGAAAGATTAGATAAATAAAGCATACAGAATGTGAGTCTTACTTTTTATTTAAATATTTTCATCCCTCAAAATTAATTTAACAACTTACGTAATAGTAATAGTCTCCTTTTCCCTGAGGCCATGTAGGGATTTATCTCCAGACCTTCTAGGTTCTTGATGGTCATTGCTCTAGACACCACACTTTCCACTTAGCATCATTTTCAATCACACAGGAATGTATTCTCTTCTGATGATGTCCAATTCACAAGCTCTATTTAATGTCCCAAGCAATCACCCAATATTACCGTATGCATTGTCGAACTTACCGACATTTTTATTTTACCCTCAAATTAGGACATCAGCACTGTGCATATTCATTACCTTTCTATTACTATGATAAAATACTGTGAGCAAAGTAGTTTATAGAAGGAACGATCTATTTGGCTCCCGGATCCAGAAGGATATGTACGTGTCTGTCATGGCAGGAAAGCATGGTATCAAGCGAGCTTGACATCTAGAGCTAGAAGCTGATAACTTAGGTCTTGAACTGCATGCAGGAAGGCGAGAGGGAGAGAGAGAGAGAGAGAGAGAGAGAGAGAGAGAGAGAGAGAGAGAGGGAGAGAAGCAGAAATCTTAAAAGGTCTTATTAATTAAATCAAACCTGAGGCCAAGTATTGGGGTCAACACTGGAAGATCAGAGAGACCGAACAAGCCACATCCAACCTCACCTGGCCAACTTCTCAGCTGATCGTGTTTCCTCAGACTGGAAGCCTCTGTGTCCTCGTATCCGAATGGATCTCAGCTGAACTGTGCTGCTCAAAACCTAAAAGCTTAACTGGTCAAATGCTTAACCAGCCAAATGCTCAACCAGCCAAATGCTCAACCAGCCAAATGCTTCTAGTTTCTGGTCCTCACGCCTTATATACCTTTCTGCTTTCTACCATCACTCCCTGGGATTAAAGGCTCGCTTTCTGGGATTAAAGGCGTGAGTCACCTTGCTTGACTGTATCCTTGAACAGATGGATTTCTGTCTCTGGAACACTAGGATTAAAGGCGTGTGCTACCACTGCCTATCCTAAGTATCTAGTGGCTTTTCTGTTCTCTGACCCCAGATAAGTTTATTAGGGTACACAATATTTTGGGGAACACAATACCACTACAAGAGAGAGAGAATTGGGAATGTCATTTGGCTTTGAAACCTCAAAACCAGCCCCTAGTGACACCCTTCCTCCAGAAAGGTCACAACTTCTAAACTTCCTCAGTACTCCCAACTGGGGACCAAGTACTCAAACATCTGAGTCTGTGAAGGACAATCATATCCAAACCATCACATCCTGATAATTCTCCACCACACTTGTGGACACTCTTGCCTCTCACGTATTGGGGTGATATTTTTCTTCTGTTCAGTCCAATCTAACTCATGCAGAGCCCCAAATTTCTAGTTACAGTTACTTATACAAATATAAGCAGCAACCTTAAAAAAGAATCACTACCACTCATTTGTTCCATGGTCAGTCTTTCAGTAGTTTCTGTGACAGGATCAAACGTGGACTAGAAATGCAATCCTAAACTTTCCATTCCTTATGGGTTCCTCAAATAAATTTACCCGCATAACCAGTAGTGCTTTTCAACCTCCATCTTACTTCCAATGTGGGCATTTCCCACAGGCTCGGTGGAGTCTGTCTTCTTACCTGCTGCTCCTTGGCTGTGACTCTGTATATCTGGTTCTAGGTCTGCATTTTCTTTGACCTGGCTACCTGTGAGATGTGACTCACACTTGTGCTTCGATTAACCAATTAACTCATTTATCTTGGGTGGTTGTTTTTCTTGTCTCTTCTAAGGTTGATGACAGGCATGTCTCTTTTCTTCCTTGATTTTTATAGGACCTATCACTGTGAGATGATTAGTATTGTTAAACAATGTTATGTCTTGGGACTTTTGAAATCTGAAAATTGCAATTGGATGTATTAAATCCCTATCACATTTTACAATAGATCAAGTGTTTTTTTTTTTTTTGGTAGAAGTATTTGAGTTTAAAGATGGAAAACTCCCTCTGGCTTACAGCAAAGCTCCATCAATGATGATTAATTATAGTAAGAGGCTGAATGAAACTATAACACTACTCAGATTTTAAGTTCAAATGAAAACACAAATGTCTCTGGATTTCCTAGGGGATCCAGCCTCCTAAATGGCTGCAGGTAGCTTAAACTGAACATGTGCAATGGAGTAATGGCTTGAAAATTATTGATGTGGCTTTTTATTTTGCCTTTCAGAGTACAAGACCATTGTCTCTGCTTGCCCGAGGCAATAGTCAGCCTAGGGAATATTAGAATTTGTTACAGAAGAGATGCACAGAGAAAGCACCAAGACACTGAAAATGAGAAGAGAATAAAGACGCTAACTGCAAGTCAGGTTTTGTGGGTGAGTGCTGGCAGTTTACTTTTATAATGATAAATCAGGTTGTTAGCTGTTCTGCAAAGAAGCATTCTGTTATTTTTATATTCCCCATATTTGCAAATAAACAACCTATGCTGGAGCAGCCATTTCAGAACCTGCTGATAACTGATGGAATATAACCCTATTCTCTACAAAGTCTTAAGCAGAGAATTCTAGGAAGAAAATTCAGATAAAGGAGAATAAACAAATTGCCATGTGTTCTTATATTTTGTTATGTGGGTTTTCACCCAGACAAGAGTTTTGTAGGAAGAGATGTTAGCAAAACTAGATGGCAGATGTAGATGTCTGATGTGAGCATCAGATGTGGGCACCAGATGTGGACGTCAGAGGTAGATGTCAAATATGGATATCAGATGTAGACCCTTATGTGGTGATTCACGAGGGAGATGAGTTCAGGGAGTCTTTGCAAACAACTGGTGTGTTACTACTTTAAGGGGAAAGAACTAGTGTAGCATATTAAGATAAAACAAAAACAAAAGCAAGCAAACAGCCCCTCCTCAAATAAAGCAAAAGGTCCTAAGGTTTCCTAAGGTTCCTCTATGACTCTTTCCAGAAGAGCATATCTGTTGTAGAAATGAGATTATTTATTTATGGAGGATTTCATGGAAAACCACTGTTACTTGGGCCAAATAACAGTTTCAGGCAGAATTTGAGGTGAGGGTTGTGTATGTTAAAAAGGGCAGTGTTTCTATAGCAAGAGTGGCCTCTAAGATTTAATATTCGTGGGCTTTCAGTATCAGAGAGAGGTGAACAACCAGACTCCAGGAGGACAGAGAGCAAGGGTGAATCATGGGAAGAGGAAGAGAGGAAGAACAGCATAGTGTATTCACTGCAAGGCTTAGTTTCTTGTCCTTTATCATGATTACATTCCTCTTCTGGAAGCCAAGAATCAGTCATCTGAATGTACTTTATTGGATTCTAGCTAAAGTTTAAACTGGATTACACATTTAGTTATTTTTACTCATTTCTCATTTGTCAGCAATAGATAGGAACCTAGAGAAACATAACCACTTTTTCTCTCTTGATCTGTATTCAACCCTGGTGAGACTTCTGTTCCTGCCCACCGCTGTCCAGGACACAGACATTTTCTCTGTCATTTGGGTCTATATCCAGAATTGAGTTTCCTTCTGTGTCTGCCTTTCACTCAATGTCTGAATTGGCACTTGTAGTGAAAATGAAATTTTTTTAATGTTTCTTTGGTTTCTTTGTTTCTTTTTATTTCAACATATTCTAGTAGTTCTATGTTTCTCTAGACCTTTTTTCTTCTAATTTTTCCATGTATGGTTATTCTAAACTCATCTTTTAAAACAAAGACTTGAATTCTTCTGTAAAAATTCAGTGGATATTATTATGTATTAAATTGTCCAGAACCTTTCAGTCTTACATAAAGTCCTTTCCGAAATTGTGGTGATATTTTAATTGTGCTTAAATGTAATTTTATTTGTATGTTAATAAATAAAGTTTGCCTGGAGATCAGAGGTCATTAGCAAGCTAGGAACAGAATTCAGGTGGTGGTAGCCCATGCCCTTAATCTGATCACATGACAGGCAGAGTCTCTGTGTGGTCAAGGACACAGCCAAGTGTCCCAAATCTCTAATCCCAGTGCCAGCCATAGAGACCAAGAGGTATGTATAGACAGGCAGTGACGAGGAAGTCATGTGGCTGGGCTTAGTGCCAATGAGAAGGCAGAACAGGAAAGCAATAAAACACAAGACACACAGGAAGAAGGTCTCTCTCTCAGGGGAAGGATGACAGCAAGTGGTAAGGTAAAGGTAGTCGTGACTCTTGCTCTGATCTCTTAGGCTGTTAACTCTGTATTTGGCTCTGTGTTTCTTATTTAATAAGACCATTTAGAAATTCATCAACACAAAATATTACCACAACTAATTTTTTTAAAACCCTCCCTTTGTCACTATAAATAATCATTGAAGTAGTCCATGTGAGGTACTTTTGAGTAAGATGTGACAGCATTTGAAGTCTTGGTACTTAAGTTAATGCTGATGCTTTTCCCTGGGGTGCCATCTCTGCTCTGCCATTCCCTTCTCCTTGAATTCTGAATGCCAACCCTTTGGAATGTATAATGTGGAAATTTGGGGGTATTTGAAAAATAAAATACACAATGTGAATACAGTAGTGGGAATAGGATCTCACAGATAAAGAGTGAGAACAAAGTCTAACAAAAATGAGGTTATTCCTCCAGGGATAAAGGAAAGAGCATCGCTGGAACAAAACCCTCCACAGAATGAGGAGATAATGAAGTTATGAAGATGCTTTTTAAGACTCTGGAGAGGACTCACGACTGGTAGGAATTTGAGAGCATGCATCAAAATAAATGCAGCTGAAATTTCCCATAAACCTGAAATCTCTGAATGTGATTGGATCAACAGAAGGTGCCAGCTCTGTAATTGTCGGTCATGGGAAGACTACAGTTCAGACCTTAGGAAGGTTGTCTTTGTTGGGGAACTCTGTTTTTAAAGCTCACACTCTGAAGGCAGAGGCAGGAGAATTTCAAGGTCACCCTGGCCTACAAAGTGAGATCCAGACTGTCTCTACAAACCAAGGTTGACTTGTCCTGTATAATTTTCCCTATGTTTAAATATTTTGATTAAATGACTTTTTTTTTTTCGAAAACTTAACATTTGCTGGTGTAGAATAAAGTTTCTATAAAATTTATTATTACTTATTTTATTGTACTTATTTTCATTGACATGAAATCATAGGCATTTATGAGATTTTATTGATGTCTTGATGTCTACATATATTGTGTAATGTCCAAGTCAAGGTGAGTATATTTATATCCTCAGATGCTTATTATTTCCTTATGGTAAGAACATCCAAAATCCTGTATCCTGGCCTATTGGAAATAAAGAGTGTATTATTGTCCATTATTGCCAATATTGAGAAAATCTTATTCTCTTTAATCCTCCTACTGTGTGACATGTAGTACAGTAGAACTTTTTGTTCTCATCTGACTGTAACTCAGTTCTGATTGGTTGACCTCAACCCACCCTTGTGTGCTCTTACTTTCATTGTCCACTCTATTTTTGGATATCTATTTTATTTTTAAGATTTCACATGCGAATGGGATAATACAGTGCTTTTCTTTGCATGCATGGTTTATTTCAGTCAACATGTCTTCCAGTTTCATTTTGTTGCAAATGACAGAATTTTCTTGAACCAAACTGCATTGCAATCTACACATATATTATGCACAGTGTTTATAGGTTTCCTTTTTCCATTCATCAGTTGATGAACATTTAGTTTGTTTCCATTTATTGGTTGTTGTGTCTAATGCTTCAATTAAAATGGAAGCACATATATCTCTTCCAGATTCCGTTTTCATGTCTTTTGGATATATGTGAAAAGCCAACCTGCCTCCATTTTAGGCTTAAAAGCCTATAGTAAAGACAAACTAGGTTCATTCCTGATTATGATTAAACCTTTGTTTCTCAAGGATTAGGCTATGCCCCACCTGTAATTTTAACTACAAATGGTTCTGTACTTCCTGTCTTAGGAATGGCAATCATGTCTTGGTTTCAAAAAGTTGTTTATAACCATATTGCAACTCTACCTTTGTTTCCAAATGTTGTCATGGTTACCTTGTCATGTCTACCTTGTTAGGCCGGCCTTCTAACTGTGTCTTTGCTTCTGGAGGGACTAAATTGTGAAGATTATGTTCTGCTCCTATAATCCCCCATTTGGGAATCCCCTCCTTCTGAGCTATAAAAGCCTTGTCTTCCTCACATCCAGTGCTGACCTCCCAAATAGGGCGAAGCAGCCTGTGTATACAAATAAAATCTTCCTTTAATCAATTGCTTGCTTTAATTAATTTGGCCACGAAGATTTGGGCTAGTGGTCTTTCACCTCCCATCTTTGGGATTAACATATATCCAGTGGTTGTCTCACTGGATCACATGATAGTTACATTTTCCATATTTTGAGGCGTGCCCCTACTGTTTTCCATAATATTTATATTAATTTACATTTGTACCAAGAACATATAAGAGCTTCCCATTCTTTACATTATCATCAGCACTTGCTTTCATTTACCTTTTAAAATTTAACTTTATAATATGTTTTTAGTAGAAATAGAATTGTATGTACAGTTTAAAAATCTGACCACTATGCATTGCAGAAACAGGGGGTTCAATCTGGGGAAAGGAAAATTCTTCTCTCATTAGGCATTAGTTGCCTATAGTTCCTTGACCAGAGGTGAGACCTTACTAAATTTTCCCTGTCCTAGGTTAATATCTACATTTATATTGTCATTTTCTAGTCTTGTTTATGTAGCAGACTGTGGTTGATATATTGTGCACCCCAATAAACTTATCTGGGGGTCAGAGAACAGAACAGCCGTAATATTAAACATAGAAGCTAGGCAGTGGTAGCACATGCCTTTAATCCTAGTATTCCAAAGGCAGAGATCCATCCGGATCTCTGAGTTCAAAGCCACACTGGAAACAGCCAGGCATGGTGACTCACGCCTTTAATCCCAGGAAGTGATGGCAGGAAGCAGAAAGGTATATAAGGCGTGAGGACCAGGAACTAGAGCTGGTTAAGCATTTAGGCTTTTGAGCAGCAGTTCAGCTGAGATTCATTCTGGATGAGGACACGAGGCTTCTAGTCTGAGGAAACAGAATCAGCTGAGGTATTGGCAAGGTGAGGTTAGCTTTGGCTTGTTCTGTTTCTCTGATCTTCCAGCATTCACCCCAATACCTGGCTCCAGGTTTGTTTTTATTAATAAGACCTTTTAAGATTTGTGCTACAGTAGATTTCCCAGTATTCTGATTCTTACCGTCTTTTTGTCCCCCCTCTTTTGTGTTGTCCCTTAGCTGTAGATGCAGAAGCTGTAATATAGAGGTATCTGTTAGTGATGGGTGCCCCACCACCTGTTAATGGCTGCATTATGTCAAGTTGTGATTTCCTATGATGATGATCTCCATTTGCTAGACAACGAAGTTTCTTTGGTGAGGGCTGATAGTTACACTTATCCAGAAAAGGTGGCTTATGCACCCTATTTGTCTTTGTTATAATAACCATTCTAACTTGTGAAATGGTATCTCTAAGTGCTTTTTATTTGTATTTCACAGATGATTAATAATGAACATTTTCTCATTTTCTCCTTAAGCCATTGATCACATATTAAATATATTCTCTGGGGTGAAGATAAGTCTTCTGTTTTGGTGTGCTATGTGCAATGGAATTATAGCTTAAGTGACTTAGAGGGCTGAAGCTCTATTCTGATGTTGCTCAGCATGAGTATTTGAAGGTCACACAGCCCTCTGATATGAAACAAGCTTAGGGTTTTATAGGGAGAGCAATGTGCTGGCTTTCGTTTCACAGATTTTGCTTTGACACTTGCAGAGTTTATAGCTGAAGGTTGTTTTTGTTTTCATCCTATAGTTTAGGATTGTTGATGCAGTTTCCTCTGGATAACTGTCAGAAGAATAGTTTCTGAGAACAGCTTTAGGAAGTTTTCTTTGTCAGTTGGTCAAGCTTTATAACGTAGAGGAATAGAAAAGAATAAAAAAGCAGAGAAAACTAAACCTCCTTTTTTACCTGTTTTAACTTTAACAATACTGACAGAGATTCAAGGTAGATATATGAGAGAACATCTATTATCTCTTTAATAGAATATAGAAGACCATTAGCCATAAATAAAGTGAAATTACTCATAATGCAACAGAATGGAAAATTATTTTCATGCTTGGAATTCTCTTAAAAAAGATTTTAATATCTTTTTTCAAATTATCTATTTTTAGATGTGTATGTGCATTTGCTTGCCTGAGTTTATATGCACCATGTGCCTTCAGTGCCTGCAGAGGCCAGAAGAGGGCATGGGATCCTCTGAAACTGGAGTTCTATATGGTTGTGAGTTGCCATGGGAGTGCCGGAAAGTGAACCCAGGTCCCCTGTAAGAGCAAACGGTACTTTTAACCACAGAGTCACCTCTCCAACCAGTGTATCATTTCTTTTTTGACAAAAACAAACAAACAAACAAATAAACAACAACAAAAAACCCCAAAACCAACCAGCCAAACATACAAAGAAACAATTGTAAGCAATCCTTCATGGTGGGAGTGGAGTGTGTGAATACAAGTACCTGTTCAGAAACGTTCCCATTGTTCCACTCTTGTGTTTACTATTCAGATGTGAGATGGCAGCCTTGGAGATCGAGCAAGCAAGGAAGACAGTCCTGTGAAACTGGAGAAGAAATAAAACCCTGGATCAGGCTCTGAATGAGAGACATGTCAAGAGAAATCATGATTAGACTGTGTCTGGAGAGAGAATTCTACATTCAGAAATATTAATACTATATACTTTTGTTTGTTTGATATGTAATGAAGTAAGCAAATTCTTTTCTCTGATTTAGATGTAAGCACATCACCTTTATTTATGTTACAGTATATTATTTTAGGGTAATTCAAAAAAAGCTTGGAATTTTAAGTCTAAATTAAAACGATGATACAAGTTACTGCAAGAGTCTCAGAATATGAAATAATCTGATACTGGGAATGAATTTTTCAAACTCTGGGTATTTGGGGCTAGTAAGGGAAAATATAGTTAATGAACAGTGAGTTCATTTTGATAGTCCAGACACAGGTGAGGATCAGAGTATACTCAGGCTACCTCCCTGCTCATCTACCCTCTTTGATATACTGACATTTTGTCTTATTTCTGGGGACAGTGATGTCCTCCCATTTTATCAGATTTCCTTATGAGTTGGGAAATCATTAAGAGCAAATCTTTGCATTTCCACTTACTCGGGTATTCCCAGCACCTGGTCAGAACAGATGTATTATAGGTTTCACTGCCGTTCAGCCAGTATTCTCCTGGTCATGAACATGGGCCTAGACCTGAGAGCAGAAAACATGTTCCATATAATGTACCCTTGAAAAAGCTTGTGTGTCTAGACAGTTTCCATTTTGACCCATGCTCTAAACATGAGTGTTGGTGACTATCATTTACCATACTGTGTACAGATGGATAAAAAAATATATTTTATGGATTTTTGACATCCTGCTTATTCTTATTCTTTTATTAGTCGTTTTCCTCAATTTGAGTTTTGGTGGATAGGCATCTCCCCATGCAGTTCAAGTTGTCCTCGAACTTGTGATTTTTCTGTCTTAGTAGCTCAAGCACTGGGATTACAGGTGTGCACCATCGTGCATGCTGCGCTGCCTTCCGTCCTTTGTGTGTCTGTGTAAGAGACAGTGCTTGCACATCTCTTTTGCTTACTACACTACACTCTAACCCACATTGTAACTCTGTTCATGGGGGGAACAATGTCTTACGTAGCCATTGATTGTTTGGGTCCACTAGCATATTTTACACGAGCATTGATGCTACTTGAAAAATATTTTTCCTTATTTTTATTTTATGTGAATGAATGTCTTCTTTCATGTATGTCTGTGCATTACATGTGAGCAGAGCACCCAAAAACTTGGAAAAGAGTGTCATATCCCCAGAGACTGGAGTAAAGATTGTCATAAGCTTCTACGTGGGTGCTGGGAATTAAACCTGGGTCCTCTAGAAGAGCAGTCAGTGCTCTTAGCTATTGATCCATTTCTCCAGCCCAAATACTAATATTCTTAAATTGAATTATAGCTAGAAGTATTCATTTCTAATTTGTGTTTTATTCAAAGTATGTTAGATTTTTATTTTCCACAATGCTAAAATATTCCTATTGTTAGTGAAATGTCTCCTCCTTACACAAGTCCTCAAGACTTTGTGCCATTTTGAGCGTATAATGACAATTCCAGCAATATTTTCTAAATCATTAACTTTGATTTCCCAGGTGTATAAATTATTTTTGAGTAGTAGTGGCTTGAACACTGCATATTTTGACTTATTTGGATAGACCTGGCAGATGATTTAAAGTGTCTTATAATTATAAAATATGATCGTTTATTGAGACAGGTGTACATATGGTGCACCTTCTGAAATCAAATAAAATGTGCCCGAGTCTAGCATCTGCGTGGAAAGCATCCATCACAGCAGGTCTGGGAAACTATTGGAAGCTTCTTTTGCTTTTACTAGAAATAGTCTTTCTTATTCCTGTTCTGCACAAAGGTTTACCATTCCCTGTCACAGGCAAACTTTTGCAAACTTGGTTATATTCCACAATCCTCAGTGTCCTGATCATCACTGGTTTAAAAGCTTAAGTTATGTATTGTGTTTGGATATAGACTGAGATGTTAATGCCACATTGGAGATGCAATCTTGACGCTTATTTCTCTTATAAGTAAATAAGTGCCCAGGATTGAGTAGTCCAGGCTGATTCGGTCGCTCTGCTTTTCCACGTCATCCACTAGCGCTGTTCTACCATCATTCCCTCTGAAGGTATTGTTCACGATCTAACTAAACCAATGGTAGGGATGGCTAAGACAGATGTTTGTCTTTTTAAGGACACAAAGTAGAAGCCACTCAGATAACTTCCTATCACATGTGACTTTCCAAGGTTAGCTATACAATAAACCTAGGAGGCATAGCCCATAGGACAGTTGATCAAGCCTGTGTCATTAAAAGGGAAAAGCAACATACTGAGATGGGTGAATGTTCTGACTCAGTCTGCTCATCTGGCCGTGTTCCATCAGTACCTCCCTCTTCCCTGCCTTAATCTCCCCCC
>CABHPR010116141.1:0-33882 GCA_902168415.1 Peromyscus melanophrys | reverse complement strand
AAAAAAAAAAAGATTATTTATAAACTAACTCCAAGATGTCTTTGTAAGCCTTGAAGCAGTGTTTTTTCCTTATTCTTCTCTCGTGTGTTACATTCTGACCACAGTTTCCCCTTCCTCCACTCTCTTCTGCTCTCAGCTCCACGCTCTCCCATCCACTTCTCTTCTGCCTCCCTTCAGAAAAGGTCAGGCTTCCCAGGGGTATCAACCAAACACTGCGTAGTAAGTTACAATGAGACGAGACACACCCCCTCACACCAAGGCCCGACAGAGGCAGCCCAGTAGGAGGAAAAGGGTCCCAAGAGCAAGTGAAAGAGTCAGAGACACCCCCACGGCCACTGTTAGGAGTCCCACAGGAACACCAAGCTACACAACTGTGATGTGTATGCAGAGGACCTAGGTCAGACCCATACATGCTCAGTGATTGTCCCTTCAACCTCTGGGAGCCCCTATGAGCCCTGCTTAGTTGACTCTGTGGGCTGTTTTCTCGTGGTGTCAATGACTCCTCTGACTCCTACAAACCTTCCTTCCCTTTGAAGCAGGTTTTTTAAATGACTGTTTTTATGTTGTTGTTGTTTTTTGTTGTTTTTTTTCCCCCAGAGACAGGGTTTCTCTGTGTAGTTTTGGTGCCTGTCCAGGATCTTGTTCTGTAGACCAGGCTGGCCTCGAACTCACAGAGATCCACCTGGCTCTGCCTCCCGAGCACTGGGATTAAAAGTGTGAGTCACCGCCACCTGGCCGTTAAATGACTGTTTTAAAAAAATATTTAGAGTTGTATCTTACATAGGCTTGGCTAAGATATCAGCCTTGAAACCTCCCCCCCCTTTTTTTTTTTTTCCAAGACAGGGTTTCTCTGTGTAGTCCTGGCTATCCTCACTCTGTAGACAATGTAGACAAGGATGGCCTCAAACTAAGAGATCTACCTGCCTCTGCCTCCCGAATGCTGGCATTAAAGGCATGTGCCACCACCAGCCAGCAACCTGTTTCATTTTTTAAAAGTTGCACAGGTGGTGGTGGTAGGGCACACCTTTAGTCCCAGCACTCAGGAGGCAGAGGCAGGCAGATCTCTGTGAGTTCGAGGCCAGCCTGGTCTACAAAGCAAGTTCCACGACAGCCAGACAGAACTATTACACAGAGAAACTCTGTCTCTAAAAACAACAAACAAACAAAAATTGTAAATGTTTATACATACAAAATACACCTAAAAGCATAGAGATAAACATCCCTAGCATAAGGAGTTTAGCATCTCAGGGTCAATTAGTGAATATGAAAAATTGTACCTGAAGCAGGAGTAGTCATTTTTTAAAATTAAATTATTCCCTCAAGCAATAGGACATTTTGTGGAATCAGAATCCAGATGAAGATCAAATAGATACCATTTTGACCGGAAGCATATAATTGTGTATATCTTATCTTTAAAAAAATTTTTAATTTAAATTTCAAAACCCATTTTAATTCCTCCAAAGAAAGATCCAGGACCCCCTGCTTGTTTCCCCAAGGTGGTCACACTGATTTCCTAACCCCCTTGTCACTCACTTGGTCCCTTTAATTGGTGAACTAGACACGTGGTGTGGCTAAGCTTACTGAGGGAACAGTTGGAGTTAGAGATTTTTTTTTTCCTTCACATTTTAGTTTTACTGTGAGCTAAAAGAGAGCTGGGCCAATTGAACAATTTTAGCTTACACAAACACTTTACTGAAAAGCCAATTTGGTACCCAGTAAATGATGTTAACATAAGCCCACATGGATAGTGCATACACGGAGAGTTTGAAGAACCAAAATTTTGACTTTCTGTTCTTTCGGATTCTCTCTCCAATAATCCTCACTGTAAAGAGGAAACAACATAAAGACTGAGAGGGTGTGAGCTTCTGAGAGGCAGAGAGCTCTGTCACCTTTGAACCCACCCTTTACTTAGCCTCTCAGAGTGACAGACCCCATCCCACTACCCTTGGCTTCTCTTTGACTTCTAGGCCCTAGGGAAGCCAATCCCAAGGCCTGGAGCCCAGTGGCCATTTAATAAACAGTGCAGGCCTGATCCCTGAGGACTTGAGTCCCTACCTCTCCACGTGGCCTCCATGCCCTGCTCCTCCTGACATTCATAGATCCCACTGGCCTGATGGCACAGCCAGGTTTATCCACTCAGTGAAAATCAATTAAACGGTTTAGGGCTCAGGCTCTGTGAATAAATATCTGCAGAGAACCCCCGCCCCCTCCCCGACACACACCCTCCCTCTTTGGAGCTCATCTTCCAAGACAAAAGGCAGAGTAATTTGACAATCTAAGAAATCAGTGACTGTTTTTGCATGGTTCTCCTTGTATAAGAATGTGGGGGTAAGCCGGGCAGTGGTGGCGCACGCCTTTAATCCCACCCAACACTCAGGAGGCAGAGGCAGGCGGATCTCTGTGAGTTCGAGGCCAGCCTGGGCTACCAAGTGAGTTCCAGGAAAGGTTCCAAAGCTGCACAGAGAAACCCTGTCTCAAAAAAACCGGAAAAAAAATGTGGGGCTGAGCAGTGGTGGTGCACACCTTTAATCCCAGCTCTTAGGAGGTGGAGGTAGAGGCAGATAGATCTCTGTGAGTTTGAGGCCAGCCTGGTCTACAGAGCTAGCTCCAGGACAACCAGGGCTACACAGAGAAACCCTGTCTCAAAAAACTCAGAAACAGACAAAAATAACAAAAAGAATGCAGAGAAACAATGCTGGAGTCAGAAATGTGATGCTGTAAATCCACGGAGTGTCCAGGAGAGGGAAGTGAATCTGCAGGAACCCCTTTTTAGCTGGGCTAATTCCTACATGATGAGGGAGCACCCACAGAAGTGGGGCAGTGCTCCCTGAGTGCCTGTGGGCATGACTACCCCTGGTCAGGCTGCATAAGGAGGGAAGTGTTAGCAGGTGGGCTGTCGCTCAGGGTCACAAGCAGCAGAGTGGGGGGCTACACATGGACCTGACACCCAGGGGGTCAGGGCTTTGTGCTGGGCACTGGCCCACAAAGGCGCCATCAACAAGGAACAGACTATTCTTAGTCTAAAATGAACTCCCCCTAGAAGATCAAGGCCCTGGGTTTCGGCTAATTGCCAAGTCACATGGCAAAATAAGCGTCAGGTCTACTGGGTGGAGTGGCATCGCATATCTTTAGTCCCAGCGCTCAGGAGAGAGAGGTGGATCTCTGAGTTCAAGGCCAGCCTGGTCTACAGAGTAAGTTCCAGGATGGCTAGGGTTACACAGAGAGACCCTGTCTCAAAAACAAACAAACAAAAAAACAAAAACAAAAACAAAAAAAAAGAGAAGAGAAGAGAAAAGAAAAGAAAAGAAAAGAAAAGAAAAGAAAAGAAAAAAAAGAGAGTCATGCCTGTTCCATCCTGGGATCTGTGTAGCAGGTCCTAAGTTGGTTACCTCTCTCACCCTGAAGGCCCTCTCAGCTCAAATCCCTAAGTCCAGCTTCTTTCTGGGTAGGACAGGGACTCCCTGCTTCCACCTCTGACCCAGGGAGGCCACTGTACCATGTGAGGGAGACACAGGAGGCATGGGGAGGGGGTGAATGCCTGGGGAATCCCAGGATGCTGAGCCTGGACATGTCTCAGCACTTCACAACTGTTCAACAGACATCCTAAGGGCGGAGGGCAGCATTCCTGCACAGACCAGGGGAGAACACAGACTGTATCAGGAGGCTATGAAGCATGCTGAGTTGGGGGGGGGGCTCAGGTCCATGCATCAGAAGCAGGGGCCACAGCTAGGACCCACTGTCTGACCTCACCCTTGTCTAGGGACCCCACCCTTCTGCCAGCCTAGCCCAAAGTGCCAGAGCCCACAGAACCAGGCCCTAAATCACCAGGGCCAGACCAGCACTTGGTGGGTGGGGATTTCTGTGGTCACAGCCGGAGCCACACACTGTGCTGCCAGAGAGGCAAGAAAACGGGGAGAGAACAGCCCTGCTTGCCTGTGGCCACAGTCCCTGGGAGAGAAAGTCTAGTACAGCCTCTATGTGGAAATGTGGTCGGCAATGGGTGTGACCGAGACAACCAGGAAGGCCGGCTCTGAAAGACCCTGCTGTTCTCGGGGCCCTGCTACAGCAGTGCAGTCTGGGGGTTCCAGTGGAAACTTCTGTGCCTCGGGCAAAGGGCCTTCTAATGATCTCACGGGCATTCCCACAGGAGTAAAGAGAAGGGTGGAGACCCCTGTGAGTCGACTCTTGTCAGGACGGTAACCTTTACGGCTAGCTCAGACGAGGCTTGGCTGCCAGGTGACAGATACATCTGCCACTCTGAACGTGTCATCCAAATGCCACGAGGGGGCTGTGAATGATTCTAAGTGGGCCTTATCCTGAGGCAAGGGTAGGGCACACACACACACACACACACACACACACACCCACAGAGAGAGAGAGAGAGAGAGAGAGAGAGAGAGAGAGAGAGAGAGAGAGAGAGAGAGAGCCGCATTGGAAAGAAGGCTAGTGTTAGCTACAACAAGCCCTCACCTCTGCCCCTTGCCACCTCCAGCTTGAGGCCACGGGGACATTGCTCCCCCCCCCCTTCTCAATTCATTTATTGTTCTCAAAACTAAATGTCACACATTGGTACATTTATAAAGAACAGAGTTTTATTTGGCTCATGGTTCTGGAGGCTAGGAAGTTCAAGGGTATGGGGCTAGCAACTGATGCTGGGTGTTGGTGTGTGTCTGATGGCTTGGTGCGATGTCATGACATGTGGAAGGTGTCACATGCAGACTGTGCAAGTGTACCTGAGGGAACTTCTTGCCTTTAAAACAAAGCCATACTCAAGACAACCTATTAATCCATGAAAGGATGAATCTGTTCACAAGGGCCCTGGCAGAGGTCTCCTCTCTCAAGATTGTTACATTGGGGACACAGTTTCCAGGACACGAACTTTTAGGGTACATAATTCATACAATAGCAGACCTCTAATGTCCCCAATAGCTGGCTCTGTTCACCATGTCAGGACCCCTCATCAGCCTTAGTCTAGGGAGGACTTGGGCCTTTTCCCATGCTTGGGTGTCCACAGACTGCCTGGTCCCTTGAGCTCCAGAGGGCTCCAAAACTGCACCGTGACATAGAATCTGAGAGATCCACCTTGCCTAGCACCCATGCTTGAGTGCAAAGCATGGGGACCAGCACAGCCTAGATGCATTGAATAAATAAATAAATAAATGGGTGTCCTGCAAAGGACCCTCCCCGGTGGGAGACACTCAGCAGCAAAGGGGCGACCCTCAGAGAGGAAAGGTCGTCATGGTGCCAGGGGTGGCTGCCTCTCCTCTGTTTCATGGCCAGAGCAGGGATCAGAGTTAACAGGCTTAGGAATGTCTGCCCAGGGAGTGAGCAAGAGGACTGGGATGTGGGCACAGGAGAGGGTGGGGCTCCACAAGAAATACCATGGTGGCAATCACAATTTCTCTAAAATAGCTCTATATACAAGGTCCCTCGTCTATGTGTCGGTTCCCGCAGAGACGAGCCATGATCTGGGGGCGTCTCGGTCCGGTCTTGGTCCTCATCCTGGTCCTCGTCACGGGCTCCGCCAGCTGCCTGGCCGCCCGCCCGCCGCCCGGAGCAGCAGAAGGCGCCTTTTGGTTATCTAGGCGCAGGGAGAGGCTTGCAGGGGCGGGGCGGGCGGAAGCCACAGCAAACTAGGCACGGCGCTTGGTGGTCCCACGGAAGCCCTGCGAGGAAAGGGGCGCTGAGACCCGCCCCGCTGGCCCGACGGGGAACAGCCCCTCGGTGCCCTGCCCACTGCCGCTCCCCCACTATCCCAGCCCACTGCCCCAATTCATCAACTTGTTCCCATTGCCCTATGCCACTGATGCGTCCACTACCCCATCCCAATGCCTCATCCCACTGCCCCATCCCACATCCCCCAGTGCTCTGTCACCATCCACCGCCTCGTTCCCACGCCTACAACACCTTGCTCCGCCCACTGCCACGCCCGCACAGCACAATCCCTCTCCCTCTGGACCTCTGGGCCATCACTCCCTCAACCCACTGCCGCCCCGCACTGCACTGTTCGACTCACCACGGTCCCGCCCTATAGCCCCTCCTACTCTCCCGTCTCCAACGCCCCAACATCCACTGCCACAGCCACT
The DNA here is from genome assembly GCA_902168415.1 of Peromyscus melanophrys. Taxonomy (NCBI): domain Eukaryota; kingdom Metazoa; phylum Chordata; class Mammalia; order Rodentia; family Cricetidae; genus Peromyscus; species Peromyscus melanophrys. The sequence continues at coordinate 27,796 of CABHPR010116141.1, read as the reverse complement.
GTCTCCACCATCCGGCTGCCTGAGGTACCATAGCTCCTTCCCTACCTCTCCACCCTACCCATCTGTTCTGACCAGTGCTGCCAGTGGGGAATTATGCCTCCTGCGCCGGTCACTTCTGCCCCGGTGAATCTGAACTCCTGGACCAATGTTTCACTGTCCACACCCATCGCACCCTGAGGCCACACCCACTGTACTATGAAACCACGCCCATCATCCAAAACACCAGACTCCTCCTTCCTGAGACCATGTTCCTAGGGCAAACTGTAATAAGGCACACCCGCTTCACACCATTTCTACCCACAGAACGAAAGCCTAGTGCCAGCAGGCTCCCAACCACACTCACCTCATGGATGCCACCTGTCTCCTTTACTAGCTTTCAGAAAACCTAGACTTCTCAATACACAAACCGGGGCTGAGGAGTGGGGGTAAAGTCTGGGGTGAAGGCCATAGAGGCTGGGGATGGCCCCATTTTGTCCCTCTCTACCTGCCAACCCCCTCAACACCGCCAAGGCATGGGCAGTCCCAGCCAGAAGGAGTGGGTGGGCTCTGTGTCTCTGGGCTACACTGCAGGGCTGGTCTTGGGAACAGAAGGGAAGGCATCATTCCCATTTGGGCAGGAAGCTGGCCCTATTGGACAGGACACGGGAGGGCAGGATCTAGGGCTCACTGAGCACAAGAGGGCTGTAACATTCTCCTATCTCCAGGAGGTTTACCTTCCTGGGGAAGGTTCCTACTGGTCCTGAAACTGGCCTTTTTCTTCCAGTTTTCCTTCCAGATCTTTGTCCACCCCCTGCCTTCCTGGAGGTGGTAGCCAGGGGAGACCTACTGTCCAGGCTGTTCCAGGAGACACAACCCCAGACCTTCATGCCCTGGGTGGAACTGAATGATGAGTCCTGGCATTGACCAGGATGGGGGTGGGCACAGGGCACTGAGGGATGATGAAGGTATGGGTAACCAACAGTCCTTATTCTGCAGCTGTCCAGTCAGCCCATGGAGTAGGGATCAACTTGGGCCAAGTCCCTGCCCCATGTGTCCCAAGACATTGACCTTAGGGTGCCAGGCTAGAAGGTGACCAGGAACAAGACCAAGGGTGGCAGCGGCTTTATACTTTGTAAAGTGTGTGTCCTCTTGGACAGGGATTGTCGGAAAAAGGAAGATGGGCTAGCTCCAAGCCAAGGAGCAAGAGGCCTGGGCCTTGCTGAGGGACGGAGTGTGGAGGGGAACACCATCAGACAAGACCCTCGTAGTGGCTGAGAAGGCACACTAAAGGAGGCAGGACCCTGGTCTTGGGGAGGCATCCATGTAAGTAGTCCCAGGAGTTCAGACCAAACCAAAGTGGGGCAGAAGGTAGGAGAAGCATTGCTGGAAAGCTGTAGAGAAAACCAACAGAGCAGAAAGCTAGGAAGGTCATGCGGGGCCAAGGGAGGCCTCCTGAGGTATGGGAGGCAGAAGGGCATCCCTTGGAGGAAAGAGATCCCTGCCCCAGGAAAGCAGAAACCACCAAAGGTTATTTGTACCTCCTCCACTGCCCCACCCTGACCCTTGATCCTGAGAAGAACTGAAGGAGAGATCCGTAGAAAAGGGAATGCCAAGTCAGCCTGCCTGTGGATTTGAAGACAAAGTCTTATCTGGCTGGTGGAGAAGTAGAAAAATACCTGAGGTGGCTGGGGTACAAGCAGAGCAGACTCTGTTCTATGAAGGGTGAACCCACATCCAGGAAAAAATGCAAATGACCTCTACTAATAATTTGTTAAAGAAAAGAGTTCAGAGTAAATATGAGCAAGTTTGGTTAGACCCTGCTGAAGGAGCACACCGGGCAAATCAATTAGGATCGCTGGACAATTAGACACGGGACATAGTTCCATAATCCCAAACGCAATGGTGAAAGCATAAGAGAGGAAAATAAGCTAAAAGATGACCACAAGGTAGGTTGTGTGTGTGTGTGTGTGTGTGTGTGTGTGTGTGTGTGTGTGTGTGTAATACATATGTGTGGGCATGCATGTGTGTGGTCAGATATGGAACTCAGGACCTCATGCATGCCACTGGCAAGTTCTCTATCACTGAGCAACAACCCAGCCTAGTAATCTTATTAAAACACAAGTCCTACCCGCTACTCTTTTGAGACAAGGTTTCCTGTGTCCTAGGCTGCCCTTGTACTTCCTACAAAGCCGAAGGTGACGGTGAACTTCTAATCCTCCTGCCTCAACCTCCTGGAGTTTATGTGTTGCTGGGGATGGAGCCTAGCACCGCCTGCATGCTAGGCAAGGACTCTACCAACTAAGTGTCACCCTCAGCCCCACAGGCGGAACTTGTAAGAAGTGGATATTAGAAGAGTAGAGATTGACATCTGTGGTTTCACAGCATTGATGGGCTTGGGGTGAGCAGAAGCGAAGCAGGGACCCGTTCCAAGGGCGACACAGAAACCAGGCAGCTCAAACAGTGGAGACCGGGACCGTGTGCAGCCACTGGGAAGGGTTAGCAAAGGCTAGCCCCGGGGCCAAAGTGAAGGAGGGAGAGCAGGGATGGAGGCCAGATTTAAAGAGATTTCTAACTGGCCAGTGGTGACAGCTGCAGTATTGTTTGTTGTTTTGAGACAGGGTCTCACTTTGTAGTTCCGACTGGCCTGGAACTCACTATAGAGAGGACCAGGCTGGCCTTGAACTCACAGAGATCCCTCTGCCTCTGTTTGAGTGCTGGGATTAAGGCATGCGCCACCACAATGCAGCTCAGTGCACAGTTTAAAGGAAATCCCAGGCAATCCAGGATAAATGAACAAGCCACATGCCTGGATGAATGGGTGACTAGACGGTTGGCAGACTGATGGCTTACTGTAGGACAGGATGATGACAGTGTGGTTGGTTTTCTCTCTAAAATTTGTACTTTTATTTGGTGTGCACACACGTGGGCACAAGTGCCAAGGCACATGTGCGGGTGTCAGAGGACACCCAAAGGAGCCAGTTCTCTCCTTCTACTGTGTGGGTCCTAGGGATTGAACTTGGGTCATCACGACTGATGGCAGGTTGCCCACTGAACCATCCTGCCCACCCTGCAAATGCTGGCTTTCTGAAAGCAGGCAGAGCTGTGCAGGTAGAGTGTGCTGAGGGTGTGCTGAGAGCAGGGGCTGTTGCCTGTCTGTGCTTGGCACTAGTGTGAGAAACAGCGGGAGATCACCCAGTCACCTGAATGTCCCAGAACCTCACTGAGGGATGCTGGTTGAGCCAAATCAAAGCATTCTCCCCTGAGAGTGTGAGACACATGAACCGCAGAAGGCCAGAGGAACACAGGCAGGCAAACTTGGAAGACAGATGGGATAAGGCCAGTGCTGTATCTGTGGCATAAGAGGCATTGCAGGGCTGGCTTGTAACTCAGCTCTGAGAAATTTGCCTAGCAGGCATGAAGTTGTAGGTTCCATCCTAGCCTCACCACCACTACCAAACACACACACACACACACACACACACACACACACACACACACACACAGAGAGAGAGAGAGAGAGAGAGAGAGAGAGAGAGAGAGAGAGGGAGAGGGAGAGGGAGAGGGAGAGGGAGAGGGAGAGGGAGAGAAAGGTTAGGCAATTGTCAACCATAGCAAGAACTCTGCCAGGCTAACATCTCTAAGCCTCAAGGCTATTAGGCTATCTGGGTAGGAGGGAAAAGTTTTGGAATTTGGTAAGGAATATTTGCAGGTACCACTATACCACCAGGGATAGACTATCTAACCTCTAAACCAGGAACACTGAAATGAGAAATATAGAAGGTCTGGAGGCGTGGCTCAGTTGGTAGAGTGCTTGCCTTGTAGGTACAAAGTCCTGGGTTCAGCTTTGCATGAACTGGACATAGTTGTGCATGGCCGCAATCCTAACACTCCAGGAGACAGAGGGATCAGAAGTTTAAGGTACTCTTCTGCTACACAGAGAGTTTGAGTCCAGTCTAGGCTATATAGGATCCTATCTCAAGAAAGAAAAAAAGTCGCTGGGTGATGGTGGTGCATGCCTTTAATCCCAGCACTCGGGAGGTGGAGGCAGGTGGATCTCTGTGAGTTTGAGGTCTGCCTGGTCTACAGAGTGAGTTCCAGGACAGCCAGCACTGTTTCACAGAGAAACCCTGTCTTGCAAAACAAAAAAAAAAAAAAGAAAGAAAAGAAAAAAGTAAACATCAGAGAAAGAAAACCGAGGACAGGTGGTTGATGGGAAATCAGTGGCATCAGTGGTAGATGCTGTGGTGACCCTGCTCCAGTGGCTCTTGTGGCCTGCCTCCTGTGCACCTGTGTGCTTTCCTCCCACACAGATTCAGGATGGGCACGGGAACAACTGAACATGGTGATTGCTGTGGGATGGTGTCCCACTAGGCCACAAGGCCCAAGTCTTTTTTTTTTTTTTTTTTTTGGTTTTTCGAGACAGGGTTTCTCTATGTAGCTTTGTGCCTTTCCTGGTTCTCGCTTTGTAGACCAGACTGGCCTCGAACTCAGAGATCTGCCTGCCTCTGCCTCCCAAGTGCTGGAATTAAAGGTGTGCGAAGGCCCAAGTCTTGTCTCTGTACTTTCATGGCCTAATTGAGGAGGCCGGTCAGCAGCAATGGCCAGGTGGCCTGTCTGGCCCTGACCTGCAGAACCTGTGGAGAAGTTAGCATGTGCTGTTTGAGGCTATACTATACTGAAGTTGTCGTCTGTGAGCACTGACTTTCAGTAGAGCTCAGCTAGACAGAGGGAATGTAAACACTGAATGCACTGAAATACACTGTCCGTTTTGGATTGAGAAATGTCTAAGGCTCTCAGCCTGTGGGTACAGGGGTCCCATATCCTGCATATTGGATATTTACATTATGATTCATAACAGCAGCAAAATCACAGTAATGAAGTAGCAATGAAATAATTTTATGGTTGGGGGGGTCACCACAACATGAAGAATCATATTAAATGGGTCCACAGCATCAGGAAGGTTGAGAACCACTGGTCTAAGGCATGAGATTAGAGAACGAAGAAAGAGAAACACAAGCAAATTCTAACCAAAGTAAGTAAATAAAATAATGACTAGCAATAAAGTGGGAACAGACGTGTTAGAAGAAACGGCCATGTCCCCAGAGGCGCTGATCGGGCTCAGTAACTGACAGAACAAGGTGACAGGAAGCAGCCGCGCCGGAGCAGAAACATTTCTAAAACACAATCGACCAATCCGACCCCTACTCACGGCACTCAGCTCTTGTGCACTTCCGCGGTATTTGTCCTGAATGGGGTATTTACAAAGTTAACCGACGAAGCAATTCGGAAGAAAGGTCGCCTAGCGAAGTCACACAGGCAATGGTCTCTGACCAAGCAACATGTAAGGTAAAGGAGGAGAAGCCCCATGCTAACGTGTTTTCAGGAGGAGAGCAGAGTCAGGCCTGACACAGCCTCCAGTCACCTGTGAGGAGGACTTCTCCTGAAGGATTGGCTAGATCAGACTGGCCTGTGGGTGTGTCTGTAGGAGATTGTTTTGATTATTAATTGATGGGGAGGGGAAGGGACAGTACTATTTCCTGAGTCTTGGTCTATATAAGAAAGCTGGCCAAGCCTGAGCTGGAAGGAGAAAGCAAGCAGTCTTCCTCCAAGGTTTCTGCTTTAAGTTCCTGCTTGAGTTCCTGTGTCCTGACTTCCTCCAGTGATGGACTGTGGCCTGGAAGTGTAAGTCAAATAAACCCGAACTTGCTTTTGGTCAGAGTGTTCGATCACAGCAACAGGAAGGAATCTAGAGGACCCAGGGACCAAAAAACCACTGTAGTGGAAGTCAGGAATGGTTGAGTTGATAATACTCCAAACCACTGCATTGACTTTTTATTTGTCAGGTACAAGTAAGTGAGACAGGATTGCTGGTGAGTTAGTCAAGATGGGGTATAGGATGGAAAGCTCAATAATCAATAGTAGAGGTAAAATGAAGGCCTTGCTTTATGCTGCAGAGTGACAAGGTGGCACAAGGCTGGCTTCACACGTGCATCAGACAGTGTCTCACTCTTAGGAGAATAAGGGACAACTATGGCAAGGCGAATGCAGGATAGACTCAGACGCGCTCCTAACTAAAGCCAAAAGCCAGCTCTCGGCAAAAGACCTATACAAAGAAACGGCCCCATGTGCTAATGTCGAGTTGTGAAAAACCCACAGCCATTACTACACGGGAAAGTTGTCAGAGTAAAAATGGAGTTATTAGCTGGGCAGGGGTGGTGCACGCCTTTAAATCCTAGCACTCAGGAGGCAGAACCAGGCGGATCTCTGTGAGTTCGAGGCCAGCCTGGTCTACAGAGCGAGATCCAGGACAAGCTCCAAAGCTACACAGAGAAACTTTGTCTCAAAAAACAAAAACAAAACAAACAAACAAACAAAAGAGTTATTTATGTCAAACTACAATAAGGAAAGAGATAGCACTCAAGCTGGGATGCTGTAAAGGAGGGGGTTCTCGCACACAGTACCATCTCAGGACGCTCTGCTGGGATCACAGGCGGGCAGAGGGCTCTGAGACCTTTCTCAGAAAGTGTTCCATGTGCCTAGTCTCTCCACTAACTGACCCCGCCCATTACTGGTCCCGACATCACTTCTCATTTCCCCTTTGGAACTCTTTGTCTCTGTGACCTTTCTGGTGACAGATGGTCTGCAATGCTCCTTCCAGGCAGGTCCACTGTCTCTGCATAGTCTTGCTTGTCACTCAGGTTGGCACGTGGGGGTGTGTGCCCACTCTTACGGTGCTGGAGTAATGCACAAAGGCATGGGAACATCAAGAAAGGAGGGCAAGCTGCAGGTGACATGGTAGTTAGAGATCCACAGGTATTTAGAAAGTACCAGAACTAGGAAGTGGTCTCACCAGCATTCGGGGACCATGGTGCCAACGTACACAACCAACTGTGCTTTCTGTGTTAAAGCCACAAACAACTAGAAAATGAAATTCCAAGTATCATTCTTTAAGGTATCAAAGTTTATTTATTAAATGTATTTAGAAAAGTATCAACATACATCAAATACTTAGGAACAAATTTAATGAAAAATGCCCATGCACTAAATACTGTATATATAAAGCAACCAAATACCTAAGTAATGTTGAGATACAGCTCAACATAGAATGGAAGTCTCCATTGTGGGGGGCCAGTTCTTCCTAAAGGGAACTATGGATTTGATACAATCTCAGTAAAAATCTCCAAGATCTTTTTGAAGTTGACAAGCTGACATTGAACTTTACATGAAAATTCAAAACTCATTGAAGAAAGAAGAAACAAAGGCGGGAAACTTGTATGACTATGTTTCAAGATCCGTTTTTAAAATACAGTAATTAAAATAAATAAATAGCTGGGTGGCAGTGGTGCATGCCTTTAATCCCAGCACTCAGGAGGCAGAGCCAGGCAGATCTCTGTGAGTTCGAGGCCAGGCTGGTCTACAGAGCGAGATCCAGGACAGGCACCAAAACTACACAGAGAAACCCTGTCTCAAAAAACCAAAATAAATAAATAAATAGAAACAAACAAACAAATATAGTAACTAACGCAAGGTGGAATTGGCATAAAATTGCTAAACAGACTGAGGAGCAGAAGAGTTGAAATTCAGGACTCATTCAAGAGTTTTGTTTGATTTTGTTTTTGTTTCTCTTTGGAGACAAGGTTGCTATGTATTCCAGGCTGGCTTCAAACTCTCAGCAATCATACTGCCTCAGCCTCCCTAGTGCTGGGATTACAGGTGTACACTATCATGCCCAGTTAAGAGTCTACTCTGTGTGTGTGTGTGTGTGTGGTGTGTGTGTGTGTGTGTGTGTATATGTGCATGTGTGTGTGGTGTGTGGTATATGTTTGGTGTGTGGTGTGTGATATGTGTGTGTGTGTGTGTGTGTGTGTGTGTGTGTGTGTGTGTGTGTGTAGGTGCATGTGTCCATGTGGGCATGTGCAGAGGATAGGGATTGGTGTTGGGTATCTTTCTCTATTGCACTATCTTTGTTTTGTTTTGAGACTGAACTTGAGGCTCACCATTTCTGCTAGACTGCCTGACCAGTGAGCTCTGGGGAATCCTCCCATCTTTGCTGCCCTCAGAGCTGAGGTTATAGGCATGTTGTGCCGTTGCACCTGGCTTTTACCTGGTGCTGGGCATCTGTACTCAGGTCCTCATGCTCAAACAGAAGATTTTTACCCACTGAACTATCTCCCTCCCCACCCCCCTCTTATTTTTGTTTTTCAAGACAGGGCCTACGTAGCCCTGGCCAGCCTGAAGCATGTGGCAATCCTCCTACCTTTACTGCCCAAATGCTGGGATGACAGGTGTCTGCAGAAAATCTACTCATGACAAAGATGCCCCAGCTCACTGGAGGAAGGCTGCGGCTTTTTTATAGTAGTGCTGGAGCGTCTGGACACCAGTGCACAAATGAGCCCAGGCCCTGCACCCCACACAGACCCATTCCCAATGGGTCAGCAAGCCACAGTGTGCAAGCCAAGGCCATAGGCTTCAAGAAAGCAGCACAGGAGAGCCCTCGTGACGGGGTAGGCAGAGTTATTTTTGAAGGGACACCAAAGCACTAGCAACACCAGGGGACACTGGCAAGCAAATGCATAATGTATGCCTTCATCACAAGGAAGGTCCGGGGTGCAGTTCTGTGGTAGAGGAACTTGCCTAGAATGGGCAAGGCCCCAGGTCAGATCTCCAATACAGGAAGGAAGAAAGGAAGGAAGGAAGGAAGGAAGGAAGGGAGGGAGGGAGGGAGGGAGGGAGGAAGGAAGGAAGGAAGGAGGGAAAGACAGTACTAAGGAGGGGGAAAGACAAGCCATGGACTGGGAAGGCAGTTGCCAGCACACGTAGCTGCCAAGTAAACATACAGAATGTGTAAAAACTATACAGATAAAGCCAAGAGGCACAAGACCTAACTTAAAAAATGGAGAAAAAGCTTAGTGAAGCACCTCACAGAGAAAGGCACACTGAACATGGTTAGCCATCCAGGGTGACGGTTATTGACTGTCAACTTGACAGGATTAAGAGCCGCCTAGGAGAGTGGTGAAGCGCATCTCTGACATGTTTGCAATGGGATTCCAGAGACGGTAGATCATGAGGACTCTGATCTGACAAGTGTGCCAATCCTATTCCTGGAGTCAAAAGCTATCTTTTTTTTTTTTTGAGACAAGGTCTCACATATTCCAGGCTGGCTTCGAACTCCAGTGCTAGGACTAGAGGCGTGTAGAGGCGTGTGCCACCATGCTCTTGGTTTATGCAGTGGTAGGTATGATGTATCACACTGAGATGTATCACAGCCCAGAGTTAAAGTTAGATTATATTGGGAGGTGCAACCATGGAAGGTGGTGCTTGGCTGGAAGAAGCAGGTCAATGGAAGCTTGTCCTTAGGGGCTACAGCTTGCCCCTGCCCTTCCTGCTATGGGTCTATTCTGTTTCCTGTCTACCACGAAGTGAGTGGTTCCGCTCCAAAACATGGTGTCTCTGCCATGATGGACCGATGCCTGTGAAGCCCTGAGCTAAACTCAATGATTCCTTCCTTTAAGCTGTTTATGTCAGGAGTTTGGTGACGGGGATGCAAATTCACCAACACATCAGGAAACACCACAATGAAATACCAACACATATCTATCGGAGGACAAAACCCATCATATCCCACAATGCTCAGGGCTGCAGGTGTAAAATGTTGCAGCCACTTTGTGGAAACTGGGTTTCTACAAAAGTGAAATACAGGGCTGGAGAAGTGGCTCAGAGGTTAAGAGCACTGGCTGTTCTTCCAGAGGTCCTGAGTTCAATTCCCAGTAACCACATGGTGGTTCACAACCATCTGTAATGAGATCTGGCGCCCTCTTCTGGCATGCAGGCAGAACATCTTAAACATAATAAATAAATTTTTTTAAGTGAAATACAAGCCTTATTTGTGACCCTGAACACCTGACTAAGAGAAGTGAATGTATAGGTCACAGGAAGAGTCCTAGAGGGATGGTCAGAGCAGCATAGATCCATCACTAGCAGGCTAGAAAAACTGCAAATCGACTCACTGGAACCAAGTCTGCTCAGCTGTGAAGATGAGCATGGGACTGGGAAGGGAGCTATCCCACTACACATCAGCTTGAGGCTAGACACAGCCATGTTTGGCTGTGAGACTCCTTCCTTTAGAAATGAGGGACAATCAAAAACCATCTATGATGACTTAAGCCAAATGGTAGCCTGCCGTGGAACAATCTTTGTACACTGAAAATATGTATTGCTCTCATTGTTAATAAAAAGCTGTTTGGCCAATGGCTAGGCAGGATTTTCAGGGCAGAGAGAATGCTGGGAAGAAGAAGGGCGAAGTCTGAGGAGTCTTGGGAGATGTAGAGAGAACCAAGATGAATGTCCCGTATTGAAAGAAGGTACAGCCATGTGGCAGAGGGTAGATAAGAAAAATGGGTTAATTTAAAAATGTAAGAGCTAGCTAGTAACCAGCCTGAGCTATTGGCTGAGCATTTATAACTAGTACTAAGTTTCTTTGTGGTTATTTGGGTGCAGCTGTGGAGATACATACAGTAGCCATCTCCCAGACATGAGGAATAGGGAAGAAATATTCCTTATCTTGATTGTGGCCATGTAGGCTTGATGTGTAAGAACTCACGCTGCTCTCCAGAGATCCGTCCTTACCATGTGAGTTTTGTTCCATAGTGCACTATAAAAAGAAAGACATTTCCTAGGCATTAAAAACCATGCCAGGCGGAGGTGGCGCACACCTTTAATCCCAGCACTTGGGGGGCAGAGGTGGGTGGCTCTCTAAGTTCAAGGCTAGCCTGGTCTACAGAGTGAGTTTCCAGGATTGCCAGGAGTAGTTACACAGAGAAACCCTGTCTCCAAAGACCAAAACAACAACAAAAATGCCTCAGAGAAGATCTCATGAAAGGTGTGCTAGGACTCTGCTTTTTTAAAACACAACACATTCCTGGGGGAAAATCAAGAACACAAGAGGACAGAAAGATATGCATCCATCTCAAAGTGATCTGCAGACTCAAGACTCTGGTCATTAAACCCCAATGGTGTGGTGTTTGAACTCCAAAAATCCATCCAACTGTGAAATGCATCTGGAGTAACTGCTGGTGTAATGCAATTCCTCACCCCATGGCTGGAAAAGCCAGGCGACTCACTGGCTTCCAGGACACTTTGTTGTCAGGGTCTAAACACACTGGCTTGGTTAGTTCTCAAGGGACACACGTGCCTGATTGGCACCGGTTCAAGGAGGAGGGATCATGTAGGGTGCTGAACCCCATCGCTCACATGTAAAATTGATCCCTAGATGTGTACTAGCTTTGAAATGACAGGGAGTGAGGAAATCCCAACTCTAGGAAAAGTAGGGCTAGGTGAGGTGTGTAGAGCCCTAGTGCTGACCCACAAGGCTTTGAGGCAGGATGCTGTGGACTCAGCTGGCACATTTGAAGAAGGAGTTGAGAAAACTAGTCCCATCCATGGGAGAGTTGGGCAGCCCAGCTCTCTGTCTGGCTCCTGGTGAAGGAAGTATGGAGGAGGACTGGCAGCAGAAACTGCCTTATGGGAGCTGGCCGTGAATCCCGGCAGAGCGCAGGTGCCCTTGTGGAGAGCTTCATGGCTGGCCTTCCTGAGTGGCTCTTGAAACTGAGCATGTGTCTGAGGGCCTTTGCAGTCTTGGCTGGGAAGTCATCACTGGAACATTAGTTTCTCGGGGGCCCAAGCTCCAGGTGAGCAGAGTTCATCCAGTCCTTGGCCCAGGAGGAACATCTGGGTGATGACGGTGTCCAATGGTGGCAAATATGGTTGATTAGTGAAGCTATGATGCTGTCCAGCAGGCTAACTGCGCTCCTTGAAGGCTGGGAGGGGCCTAGGGACCCCCGTGAGCCTGAATTCCAGCTGAGGCTTCAGAAGAATAGAGGCAACATGGCACCACAAGAGGCAACCACAAGAGGCCACAGCTGCAGCAACCAGAAATACTTGAACAGAAAAACTAAGACACCCAACAGGGACTTGCCTCAGTGCAGGAAAAGACAAAATGACATGTGTTGGGGGAGGAGGTGTAGGTAGTGTGCATGATGTGTATGCATGCAGATGGTCTGTCCTCGTAAGGAGAAACTGTCTTGGGGGGTCCTTTGCACTCCTAGATGAAAAGAATTCCTCTAGGTACCTCCAGTATCGGACTGACCGCTCTTCCCCTGGACATTTCCCAAGGTCCTATTGGCCTTAAGCAATTCAAGGCAGAAGGGACAGGAAGTAGGCTGCTCACTGCTACTGAAAAGTAGTGATCCTCCGCCCCCAGGGATGACACAGACCCAGTGTGCCCAGCTACCTGCTGTTTGGAGTCACAAATGTCTTCCTCGGTGACCCAGAGGCCTTGTCTTCTGTTGGTAGCTAGCAGCCGAAAATATGGATGGGAAAAGCAAATGCCAGTCCTGCTGATATGGGACTGAGGGGTCCGGGATTCTCACCACTGTTCCCTTGGTGAGGGGAATCCTCCAGTGTTGCTTTCAGAAGAAGTGAGCTGGTGTTTAAGATTGGGCAGCATCCTATGAACACAGGTTGTGGACAGGCTTGGTCTGTGGATCAATCCCTTTCTGAGGGATGATGTCACTCTATACCCTGGCTGTAAGGCTACGGCCATGGCTGGGTCTAGGCCTGGGCCAAACAGGCCAGAGGCTGAGACAAATGACTGTAGGAATAAAATGCTTGCTGATGGATGGGCTCTGAGACTCGCATGGATGAAAACTACATAGGTAGTTGTTGGAGCTGGGAGCAGTGGATTCAGAATTCTCTGGGCACCTGCCCTGCCATAGCCCACTGGGCCGGGAGAAGTCAGAACTCAGAACTGCAGTACAGAGCTGGGTGACTCATGTGGGCAGGACTGGGGTTCCTGGACCCCAAACTGTGGGGCCTGGCTCTGCCACAACTTCCCTATGAGAGTGCAGGCAGGAGTTCCTCACTGGAAATCTCTCATCTCAGGAGTCACTCTCCAGTTCAGGGCTGCTACTTCCAAAGAGGGGGACTCCGGGACCTGAAGACTGTCCCTCAGTTTGCTTCCCCTGTCATCTGACTCAGTAGGAAAAAATCATACCCTGGTTAGACTCCAAGGCTATGAGGCTGAGTCCCCTACACAATCATGTTACCTACTAAGGCAGCCACCAAATAAGCCAACCCGTCATCTATAAGTAGGCTGCTACAATTCCTCCACTTTGGGGTCAGTTCTCACAATGGCCAGGAGAAGGATCTGCCAGCAGGAGTGCACAGTCAAGAACATGCAGGATGAGTGGCTGTTTGGGCAGCCACTCCTTTGAGAGAAACAGCGTTCACTCTCTGCCTATCCCAGAGCACGGGATCAAAGGGCCTTGGTCTGGCTTCGTTCTGGATGGGCTGGCTCCATCAGGACCTGACAGGTTTAAAGCGTCACCACCTTAGGGCTAGGCATGGGCAGTGACTGTGATGTGGTCCCAGTAGCTCTGGCAATCAGGCACACGCTCACAGGACCCTTGCTGCATCTTTACCAACTCAAAGAAGACTGTTACTTGGAGGGCCAATGGCTGATGGAAACAGATCTTGGCTGCTCATGTCGTTCTGGGTAACTCAGGCAGAAGCTCACGCCAAGACAGGTTCTCACCGGGTCCAGGTGGTACTAATCTGCCTTTCACAACCCAGGGGTCGACCTACTATCAGACTATCATTGGCACGGACAGGATTGCCACCTCGCAGCGCAGCCTGGTGTCAGCAGAGGCCTCTGTTTAAGAAGATATGGTGGCCCATGGAGGCAAGCCTTCTGCTGCGTTCCTTTCAGAGAGGGAGGCCATGATGCCTAGATGTCACCCGACCTCTGTGGTAGCTGACAACAGGGGGGTCAGGCCCCTCTCAGGGTAACTTGGAGATGCTCCATTTAGGGCACTCTCTGGCCAGGAGGTACACTGCAGCTTCTGTCTGGACCTCTGAGCTGAAACTGACCTGAGTCGCATCCAGCTTTGCTCACCATAGCAAACATCCACACCAAGGCTGACGGCCGCTATGTTAGGCTTTGGGGGGGGGCCACACGCGGACTTGGTTACACATTTTGCTTTGTTTTGTTTCCAACCCTTTAAAAACATAAAAGACATTCTTAGTTCATAGACCACACCAAAACAGCCCTCAGGTATATTTTGCTTGTCTGAACTGGTCAGAAGTTGAGGTCTTCAAGGGCACTCCAGGCTCCCAGCCACCCACAGGATTCCCGGCATGGTTTGGTGCTGGAATGGTTTCCTCAGGGGTTGGTGCCGCATCACCCACCTTCTCCAGGTGAGCTCCTAACTTGCACACGTACTACCTGAGCCACCTGGGTGCTCGGACAGATTGACACGGTCCCGGAGTGTGAAGGCTGAGCTCCTGCCCCAACATCTAGCTCCACCGGCCTTTGTCCATCTCATACTCAGTCCCCTTACATGGAAGTTGTGAGTGGGTGACTGAAGAGGAGGCTGAATTTGTAGCTGTGAATATAGGGACCTCCAGAGCCTCAGAGATGTGGAGGGGACGCGTCTCGTTCTTTTTCCTGCAGATGCAATGCCAGCCTGGAAAAATGGCAGAAGTAGTAGTAGTATAGCCCTGGGGCCACCAGTCCCGGGAGGAAGAGTCAGACAAGAGTAGCCTGGGCCAAGACTACACCCGGAGCCCAGTTCAGTCTTCCCCGAGACAACCAGAAGAGATACAGCCGACCCATAAGAAACAGTGGTTGGAAGCCACTCACTGTCTTGAAGTTGGTCTTTGTGTACATTTTTACCAAAGAAGCCTGGCTAGCAAAATCAATGGGGAAGCAGACACCCATTATGGAGGCATAACCCTGTATGCTCAGCTGCTGGCTTTATGCAGCATTGCAAATTAGAATGCTGATGCATGCATGCATGGCACACATTACAGCCCATATCTCTGGATTAGCTGAGCATCTACATAGAAAAAGCAATGGATGTTGGATGCAGGAGTCCTAAATGGGCATCTTATAAAAACCCAGAGCCAGATATTGGGGTAAATGCTGAAAGATCAGAGACACAAAGGAACGAGCCACAGCCACTTCTCTCCTTGCCAACTCCACAAATCCTCTGACTGAATGCTTCTGAGTCCTCAGCCAGAAGGGCTCTAGTTCCTGTCTCCTCAGGCTTTATATGCCTTTCTCCACCCAGCCATTTCACTTCCTTTATCAACCTTCCTAGTGCTGGGATTAATGGCTTGTGTGCTCCCAAATACTGAGGTTAAAGGTGTGTGCCACCACTGCCTGGCTGTGTCTTCCCTAGACTGGATCAATCTCATGTAGCCCAGTGTGGCCTTGAACTTAAAGGTGTAAAGTGTGTAAGTTTCAAAGACATCAAAAGAGAGTTTTCAGTTGGTAGTACAAGTTAGGATAGAAAGTGAATAAGGCACAATATTTTAGACTCACCAAAATAGGATAGATAATGGAGTATTTTCTCTGAATTTGTCAAATGTTTATGGACTGGACATTGTTAATGTAATTATTGACTGTATATATTGCATATGGTTATTGTACTTATTGTATATAGTTTTTCTTATATTAGTTATAACCTTCTTTTATTATTTTAGACAAAAAAGGGGAAATGTGGTGACATTTTGTTGTAGTCTAATAAAACTTGCCTGAAGATCGGAGGACAGAGCCAGCCACAGAGTTAGACATAGAGGTCAGGCAGAGGTGGCACACACCTTTAATCCTAGTACTGGGAGGCAGAGATCTCTGTGAGTTCAAGGCCACACTGGACTACATGAGATTGATCCAGTCTAGGAGAGAAACAGAGCCAGGCAGTGGTGGCACACACCTTTAACCTCAGTATTTGGGAAGCACACAAGCCATTAATCCCAGCACTAGGAAGGTTGATAAAGGAAGTGAAATGGCTGGGCAGAGAAAGGCAGATAAGGCCTGAGGAGGTAGGAACTAGAGCCCTTCTGGCTGAGGACTCAGGGGCATTCAGTCAGAGGATTCCTGGAGATAGGATCCCACCTTCCATTCAGCCTGAGGATTGGGTGGTGGTTTGAGGAGTTTCTCTAATGGCTTGTTCCTTTGTCTCTCTGGTCTTCAGGCAAGCTTTATTTCTTAGATTACAAATATCACCGCAGATGTTTATTTCCATATTGTACTCTACTCAGACACTCGAAGAAAGATGGCATACAGATCTAAGTGTGAAAAGTGAAACAAAACCGTTAGAAGAAAACAAGAGTATTTCACAGCTTTGGATTATATGGACATTTTTCAAAGTGAAAACTGCTAATCATAGGAAAGGTAGATATTGAAATGTGTTGAGATGAATAATTTCTGTGCATTTAAACATTAAGACAGGGTGATGGTAAAGCGTTTGGTGAGGTGTGTGAGGACCCGAATTCAGATCTCCAGAACTATCTTTTCATGCCCCAGTCCCCATGTTGGGTAAAAAGCCAGGCATGATGGCATGTGCCTACAGCCTTAAAGTGGGGCTGGGAGAGACAGACAGCTCTCCAGAGTTCTTTGGCCAGGCAGTCTAGCCAATCAGTGAGTGCTGTGTTTAATGAGATCCTGGCCTCAAAAAATAAGATAGTCATAGAAGAAAATATCCAAGGTCAACCTCTGGCCTCTATATCCATACATGTTTATGTGCACCCACATGTGCATATACATAGAGAACACATACACTGCATAGAAAAGAAAACAAGGCTGGGAGAGGACCCAGAATGTTAAAACAGCAAAAGGCCATAGACAGGCACCCACCAAACAACTGGTGTTCCGAATATGTAAAGAGCTCACACAAATCAACAAGAAGAGGTTAGCAGAAAACATGTCTAGCCAACAGAGCACTTTATAGCCAGCTGTGGTTGTCTACACCTTTAATCCAAGCACTTGGGAGACAGAGGCAGGCAGATGTTAAGGCCAGTCTGGTCTACATAGCAACTTCCAAGCCAGCCAGAGCTGTAGAGTGAGACCCTCTTTCAAAACAAAAACAAAAACAAAAAAGGGTGGGTGGTGGTTGGGCTGGAGAGATGGCTCAGAGCGTAAGAGCACAGGCTGCTCTTCCAGAGGTCGTGAGTTCAATTCCCAGCACCCACATGGTGGTTCACAATTGTCTGTAACTCCAGTCCCAGAGGACTAACGCCCTCCTGTAGGAACCAGGCAGTCATGTTGTGTACAGCCATTCATGCAAGCAAAACGTCCATACACATAAAATCAATTTTCAAAAATAAAAAATAGCACTTTACAAAAGTATGTTCAAATGGGCTATGGAATACTTAACTTCATTAGCATCAGAGAAATGCAAACTGAAGCCACAAGGTGACTCTGCCAGCACATTGAATGGAACAGCTAAAATAGAGAGAACATCTACATTGTGTAGCATTTGGACCAAATGGGACACACAACATCATGATGAGCTGTAACTGATGATCGACACGACCCACCAATGCTCTTCCCATTGCTAGAGGAGAGCCTACAGCAGTTCTATTGACAAACACCTGAACTAGAAACAACCAACAATGATATGAATAAATAAATTGTCGTTAAGAACCAATTTCTAGCTACACCCAATAAGCCAAATCTAGCTATCTACCCAACATCAAACCAAATTTTGTTTGTTCCTAGGCTATTGATAATTGCTTTAGCATACACAAAAATTAAATGATGTCATTCATTCATGATGAGCATGTGGATGCAAAAGCTGTATAAAAATTTCAGTCTGCATTTAAAAAAATTATGCTTATGAGTTCGTGTGTGTGTGTGTGTGTGTGTGTGTGTGTGTGTGTGTGTGTGTGTGTGTGTTTGAGCACATGTGAATATGTATGCACTCACATGTGGAGGCCGGAAGTCAACCCCAGGTGTCATTTTCTTTTTTTTTTTTTTTTTTTTTTTTTTTTTTTTTTTTTTTTTTTTGTTTTTGGTTTTTTTCCAAGGCAGGGTTTCTCTGTGTAACCCTGGCTGTCTTGGAACTCACTCTGTAGACCAGGTTGGCCTTGACCCCAGAGATCTGCCTGCTTCTGTCTCCTGAGTGCTGGGATTAGAGGCGTGCGCCACCACCAGACAGTGATGTATATATATATTGAGCCGAGGGGACTGCCAATGCCAGACAGCACCTCTGTTTATTTCACAGCCAGCTTACATACAGTCTTGAAGGACAGAGGTAGAGCAAGGCACAGCACAGGCATTCAACCACTGTCTATCCTGTCCTTGCGTCAAGGAGCAGGCAGTCTAATTTTCCATCTCGACGTACCTCCGGCTTGCGGCTGTTTGTCGTGGTGTGCCTATATTTGTGTCAGATTATTTACGTGTCCTTTAAAAAGGGGATTAAGCTCAGAGCTTCTTACATGCTGGGCGAGTGCTTTACCAGTCAGAGGTAGTCCTTATAAAGACTCAGAGGACATTTTATCATGCATGAGTTTTGGACATTTCCTTTAAATCAGGAGCTAGACAACAAGGATGAGTGAAGCCAGTGTAATCGGAAAAGACCAGGACTTCAGAGGCCTGGGGACTGGGATGGAAGATAAAAGCGATGGTTGTTTACATAATAAACTCAAAAGAATGTACATAAAAGTCATTATAGACAGCGATCGAGTGTAGAGCTGGGCATAGTAAATGGGTGTCAGTTGCATCCTATATACCAGTAAAAAACAATGAGAACATTCTTAGAGATGACGTCACATGTAGCATTATTAGAGTATCATGTTAACAAAATCTAATCAGAGATGCATAAGATCTCCAGTAGAAGGACTGGAGAGAAGGTTTGTTGATTAAATGTGCATACTGCTCTTACAGAGTATAAAAGTGGGTTCCTAGCACCCACATCAGATGGCTCAGAACTACTCTAGCTCCAAGGGATGTGATGCTGCCCTCTTCTGGCCTCTGTGAGCACCTACATACATACATACATACCCACACATACACACACATATAACTAAAAAACAAAATAAAGGTTGGACATGGTATCTCACACCTTTGATCCCAGCACTCTGGAGGCAGAGGCAGGAGGATCTTTGTGAGTTCAAGGCCAGCCTGGTCTACAGAGTGAGTTTAGGGGTCTGGGAGTAGTTTAGTTGGTAGCTTGCTCATCTAGCCTTTAAAAAGGCTTGGGTTTGCTCTCCAGCACTGTATAAAATTGGGCGTTTTGGCTCAGGCAGCAATCCTGGCACTTGGGAGGTACATGCAGGAGAATCAGAAGTACAATCTGGGAGAAGATATCCACAGTATATACTGTAAGTACAAACCACCACATAGAAATACATGCAAAGCATCCCTGAAGTGACATTTTGCAGAAGAGCAAGAGATGTGTAGCACCAGCAGCACACTTTCTTACATCTACCCAGTAAGCGCTAGATCACCGGTGATTTGGTGGTTCATAAACTTGCCTATATGTTCTTTTTTTTTGTTGTTTTTCTGTTGTTTTGTTTGTTTTCTGACAGGGTCTCACTATGTGGCTCTGGCTGTCCTGGAACTTGCTATATGACCAGGCTGGCCTTGAAGTCACAGAGCTCCTCCTGCCTCTGCTGCTGGGAACAAAGGTGTGCGTCACCACCTTTGGGGGTGTGTATTATTTTAAGCACTATGGAAAACAGTTCTCTCTCTCTCTCTCTTTTTTTTTTTTGTTTTTATCTCCACAAGCTAGCATTTTCAGTATTCACATACACACAAAACTTGCTGCCAAGCCTGATAACTGACTTGTGTCCCCAGAACCCACACAGTAGAAAGAGAGAGAGAGAATTCCTGCAAATTGTTTTCTGACCTCCACACTCTTATGTCATGGTATACATGCCCCTCTCCCAAATAAAAATGTAAAAATTAAAAGAATGTTGATTGAACACACACACACACACACACACACACATACACACACACACACATGAGGGTGGGGGAGGGGGAGGAATGAGAGGGCAGGAGGAGTCCAGTTCACTGTTTCCAGCTTCTTATTTCATTATAAAAATAACCCAAGGGCTAAGGTTGTAGCTCTGTGGTAGAGTGCTTGCCTTAGGTTCACATAAGCATTAGTTATCAACTTGATATACCTGGAAAGACCGGAACCTAAGGTGAGATTGGTCTATGGGCATGTGTGTGGGGGATGCTTTCTTCTAATTGCTAATTGATGTAGGAGGGCCCCAGCCTCATTCTGTGCAGTGCCATCTCTGGGCAGGTGGGTGGTCTGGGCTGTATGAGAAAAACAGCTGAGCAAACCAAGGAGGGCGAGCCAGGAAGCAGGACTCTGCCTCAGTTCCTACCTCCAGGATCTCGCTTTCAGTTCCTGCTTCCCTCGAGAATGGACTGGAACCTGTCAGCCAAATGAACGCTTCCCTTCCTCAGGTTGCCTTTGGTCAGTGTTTTATCACAGCCACAGAGAAGCAAAGAACACCCAGCTTGTGTGAAGTTCCACCCCAAGCCCTGACTTTAAAAAAAAACGGGTCAAAACACAATGAGCTGTGCAAGAATAAGAATTATGATTGACTGGTTTATATACACCTGAGAACAATGACTAGATGAATAAAGTCTTGGAGAGTGAAATAAAATAATAAAAAAAGAAACGAATGAGAATAATTTCAAGGGAAAAGAAAATGGCAATCTAATTAAATATTTGAAATATAATAGATGGTCTAATTAAACATTCGAAACATTATTATTAGGCTGTGCCCTGCTCTAAGTTACTCCATATTGTGTAAAACTGGCATTTCAGGCTGTGTCTTACTCTGGGAGACCCCACTTCGCAAGCAGCTTTTGATTCCATTTTGAGGATGGAGGATGACTTTTAGCACGAGTGGACACATGAGCCATGTCATCTGTTCAGTACCGCCCTCGCAGCACAGACGGATACACGGCTGTCTCCGGCTTCAGAGGCTTCAGCCATGTTCTGTCTCCACTGCTGACATGACCTACTTAAACTGCTGCCTGCTCGTCTTCCTGTTTTCCTGTTTGGATCTAGTTTTGCCCTTTTACCTCGACAGCTGGACTCAGTCCTGTAGCTCAACTCTCACCCTGTATCCGGACTCTAGCTTCTTCCCTGGCTTTGTTTGGTTCCTTATCGTATCAACACAGACTCTGCATCTCTTATGCGCCCCTGCTTTCGGGCTTCTGAAAACTCTTGAACTGACCGCGCCTTTGAACCCTTTCCCGTCATTCTGCGACATACATGTATGTATATCGCCACACACATATCAGATATATTTACTATGTGTGATAGGAGAGGCAATATTAGCAATTAAGATTGAAATAAAAGAACAAATATTTGCCTTGACCAGGGTTATCAAGGGTAGCAGAAGTATCTAGCAGGTTGCAGTCAATGAAACAGCCACATTCTGTGAATTTATTGTTAACAAATTCTGACAGATGTGTTTGTCTATGCTTCTGACGTAGCAAGCTCATGACAAAAACCCAATGAATCTTTAAATAACTTAATAGATTTATTCAGATGGTGATTTTTAAGGTCAGTAGTATTTCTATAAAATGGGCATAATTTATAAACTTAATAAAATTCTATCAAAAGATACCATTTACAAAGAAAATATACAGAGAAAGAAATCTGCCAAAAAAGAGCAAGGAAAATTTTAGTGTAGGGTCCAGAGAGGTGTCTCAGTGTGTAAAAGCACTTGCCACTAAGCCTGATGACCTGACTTTGATCCCCAGAACCCACATGATGGAAGGAGAGAACTGACTCCCTTAAGTTGGCCTCTGACCGTAATGCACACACACACTACATAACTAAATGTCATTTTAAAAGTTTAGGAGTTTAGGGGCTGGAGAAATGGCTCAGCAGTTAAGAGCACTTGCTGCTCTTGCAGGCGACCCAGCACCCACATGGTGGTTCAGTTCCCAGCACCCACGTGGTGGTTTACAACCATCCATAACCCCAGTTCTAGGGGATCCAGTGATCTCTTCGGACCTTCACAGGCACCAGGCACACACATGCTGCACATACACACGTGTAGGCAAAACACTCAAATATATAAAATACTCATCTTTTAATATTTTTTTAAAATATAGGTGTTTAAAGGAAGACAGTGAAGGATGAGCAAATGAAGAGAGACACCACATTCATGAATTGTAAGGCTCAGCATGATAAAGAAGCCAGCTCTACCCAAACTGATGTACAAATTCCACTTGATGCCCTCCAAAAATTCTAATAGTTTTCCCTCTTGGTGTTTGTTTGCTAGTGATAGCCCGATTCTACAGTGTGTATGGCGGTACCAGTCATACCAGCTCAGCTGTTTCCGAGGGAACAAGATGAAGAGATTTGCATAAAACAGGAAGGCCACAGCATGAAGACACTGTGGCATTGATCTAAGAGAGATGAGTAAACCACTGAGGCAGCCTGGCACAGGCAGGGACGGGCCTGTGTATGTGGGCAGAGACCATGTGGTAGAGGTGACCACACAAGTGGGGAGGATTTCCAGAGGGGTTTGTTGGGAAATCTATTTGATCTTGCCTCATGCTAATGATGATCCAGTTCTAGGAGATGCATTACTAGCAGATACTCTGGGTTACTGTTATGATCTTGAGTCCTTCATTAACAAACCAAAAAAAAAAAATCACCAAATTTAGAGACATTGGTTAAATTGATTGTATTACAGTTAAGATGTTTTTACATAAAAAGAAAATACCACAAAGGGGTGAAAAGACAAGTTATAGGGTAGGAAATATTTGCAACAAAAAACAATGGAAAAAAAGGGAGTCTCTAACAGAAACTATGACAAGTAAGAGGAAGTGGGACCCGGGATTCTTTGGATGCAAATCCAGAACTTTCCAGAAAAAACCAAAGTGGTTGCTAAATATGTGGCAACTGCTAGTTTTCATTTCACTGTCCGGTGGAAACATACAAGAAGCCCACTAACACTTTACAAGAGGTAAGAGCAGCCGTGACAGCAGCAATAGCCGCCTGTGGGGTGCTGGCCAGAGTGCGAATCAGCACAGTCTACACCTGCAATGCGGGGAGATGGGGCAAAGCATCCCCCCAGATTTATGTCCACCCAGAACCTTTCTTGTCTGGAAATAGAGTCTCTGCTGATGTCATCACTGAATGACGTCATGCTAAAGCGTGGGTGGAAGTCTAACACGATGATTGCTATCCTTCTCGGAGGGAGTCCTGAGCAGACCCGCGGGAGGAATAGGCCTGTGTGAAGACTGACGCAGGATGTGGTCACCAGTCACCAGAGATCACTGGCGGACACCGGGAACTGCAGGAGGGGACACCCTCTCTAGAGTCCTCAGAAGCATGGTCTTGCTGACCTGACTTTTAGGGCTACACCTCCCCTTTCAGTACCAGTGTGTGGTTCACTGTTACACCACTTGTTAGATAGCGCTATTTTTTTTTTCTGTTGACATTTCTCCACAGAAAGAGGTCTCTAGGTGTGTATAGCCAGATGGTTCCTAGAAATACTTTTACATAGTTACCCATACGGGACAGCCAGGCATAGGTATGGGAGCTGACTCAGATGCTCTACCCACCCAGAGCCTCTACAGGCAGCACACACCTGTGCCCAGCAAGTGCCAAGCACCTGCCACATATCACATTCGCCATCCTTGGCATTAGGGTGTAGTTGCAAAGGTGGCAGCAAAAGCCGGTGCTTCAGACCTTCCCATCCAGGGACACAGACAGCAGGTGGGCAAGGAGAGCTATGGCGAGGACCAGGCAGCTGGGAGGTAGTAAGAGAGGTGGACTAACTAGGCAGAGGGATACAGCATGGGGTCCGAGTATACGTCAACAGAGAAAGGTGGGGGCCCGGCCTGACACGCTCTGAGCCAGTGCCTGATAACAGGCGGCACATGAAGCCCTGGGTGCAGACACAGCCAGCCATCTCACCCTGAACTGCAACTATACCAGCTCCATCAGAGTCTTCAGGAAATCGTGTGCAAGAGCCCAACCATCCCCCACCCCCCACCTTGCTTATCCATGCCACTTGACGCTGTCTGAACATATAACCCATCCCTAGATCTCTGCCTCCACCTTAGAGGAAGCAAGTACTAAGTACTACTGAGGAGATCCCACTGGGACTGTTGCAAAAGGACCCCACTATGATGTTCACCTTGGCCGGCACTATACCAGAAACCTGAGTGCCTGAACAAGTCAGTGCCCCCCACCCCCACCCCCTATATCCTACCCCCACCCACCCCCACCTCCTATATCCTACCCCCACCCACCCCCACTTGTGAGCTCAGGCTGAAGATCCTCTCATGGGACACCCCTCATCCAACCCTGTGTCCTGTTCTGGAGAATGCAGCTCGAAGGTCTTCTTTGAGGATTGGGATGGAGCCAGAATCCCTCAAATATGATGGAATGACAAGGCACAGGCTCCCCACGGTTACCTGATGCTCTGGGTGCTGGAGACTGGGGCTTCTGCAGCACCGGGGCAGTGTGCTGTACACTTGTTAAGTTTGGATCCGAGTGTTTAGTGGATTGGGCTCTGGTGAAAACGCTTTTGGGGGCCTTACTGTCTCCATCTTGATAGTTACTAACCGACAATGCGCAAGTGGGCTTTGCTTGACCTCTGCCCTCAGCAGCCATTACTGGTACAGGCCGGGTGGCTGAAAGTACCTTTGCTTCTTCCCGTTTCCAGTCCTGCCGGAGGCTCATCCGGGAGGGTCCGATTGCTGCATCCAGTAGAGCCCGGGGGCTGCGCACTTTGAGCGTGGTATCGGAGAACGAGTCCGTGAAGCTCAGGTTGGTGATGGGAGGCATTTGCTTCTTGGGTTTCTTCACACTGATCCCTTCCACACAGAGGTCAGACCCATTAAACGGTGGCAGCTCCACGGCAGGCTGTGAGAAGAGGTAGCAGGTCAGGATCCCTCCCTGACTCAGAGAGTCACCTGGCTGGCCCCACACCGAGCCACCTGCCATGCCTCGGAAGCTTTGACTGTTTCTTCTTCAAGGCTCGGGTGCTCGCTGGGCCCTTCCTCCAGGTCTTGGGGCTCAATCCACAGGGCAGGCAGGAATCCAGAGGCAAAAGCCTCAGCGTGGATGTGGAGCCTGCTAGACCATCCCCAAAGGGAGGCCACTCAAGAGATTTCAGAAACAGAATAGGGGGCCCTGGAGAGAAAGAATCTAAAAGGGGCTGTGGAACCTCCCCAGATACTCAGGCAGGGGCCTCTCCCATTACCCATATGGTTGGTTGGGACATGGAAAAATGACAGGTAGGACGACTAGATTGTGAAGGCCACAGGGCCTAAGTGACAAGGCTGACAAGACCCCATGTCTAGAGTAAACCTTTGCCTTGATGCACCCAGGAGGCTGAGTTTGGGGCAGATCAGGCAGATCTACATTGCCCACACCCAAGAAACAGGATTTGTGTCCCCGACTGCCTGGGAATGAGGTGGCTGCCACACAGAAGCCCAGGCCCACCCACCTCGTGGACAGGTACTAGCAGCCAAGGCAGGGCAGCGCCTGTCCTCCTCACCTGCCTCCACAGAAGTTCAAAGTTGCCAATGTCACAGTTTCGGTCCAGTTTGCGGTCCACCACAACCTTGATGGTATCTTCCTGCACCTGGGCACAGAGCTGGGCCGTGACGGGAGTGGAGGGGTGCATGGTGGGGCTGGAGTTGATCTCTATGAGCCAGGGCTTGAAGTCTCGCCCCAGGATGAAGTCGGCCCCATAGAGCTCGAAGCTGTTCTTACGGGCTTCTACGTGGTCCTGAGCCACCCTCATGGCATTGGTGACAGCTTTTTTCATGGATGGATAGATGATGGTGCCCCATGTTGTCCCTCGACCCCTCTTCTGCAGGTACTCCTGGAAGCGGGTGCTGGTCCACATGTTATGGCCAGGGAGCAATGGGCTGCGCTCCTTGTCATTCTTGAGGCGCCTCTGAATGGAGTTGTTACACAGGTGGATGGCGCTGTGGGCAATGTGCTTGTGAGACTGGTGCATGCCAACAACCATAACACGGAGCCAGCACTGTCTGCCCAGCTTGCCCTGACATCACTTTGCCTGGTGCAGGGTTGCTGCAGAAGGTGTGGGCTAGTGGTTTGGACTGTTAGCTCTGCTACCCAGAAGCAGCCATGGACCCCTCAACCAGCCTGGAGGAACAGCACAGACTATTCCAAGACATAGCAGAAGCCCACCAATGCAGAATCAACCACTAGGAAAAATAATCTGCCTAAGCCTCGGTTTCCCCACAGGCACATGTCAGTAGGAGCATGTGAGCCACCTACCTAAAGTTTCCAGTGAGTTACTTTATACTTCCACCTTGCTCTGTATGGACTTCAAACAAGGAGTCCTTTTTAGAAGATGGTAGGACACTGTTCGGAGCTAAGGGTATTTTCATTTGAACTGCAGGTATAAGGCAGGCAGTTCCAGAGTGAGGCCTGCCTCACAGCCACATGTAAGAAAGGTAAATATTTAGAAGACACAACCACCCATCTATTTCTTTGACTTCTGTTTGTATAGCTGGGCTATACCCATTCAGATACCATTTCTGGGAATCTCACATCAGCCTCAGCTGAAGGAGGGTGCACGATATTGCCACGCACAGGGTTGATGGCTCAGCTGAGCCCATGGGAAGAGGCTGCCTGCAGCTCCCAGACTCCATTTTTGGTGAGTTTCTAGACTCTCTGCTATAGGCTTTTGTCTGGAGCAACGCAAAAATAGGGGTGGTTGCCTTCAGCGATGCCCAGCCCCATCCCAGCTGTGACCTAGCAGGTGTGACTCCAGGTGTGCTGGGGGTAGAGTTCACTCAGCAAAGTTTCTATTGAGCAACCCTCAGCCTCCCAGGATCCCATCTGACCCTCCCTTTCAAAGTCCCCTAGGGCATCCAGGTCCCCAGCACTGCCTGCCAAGTGACAATCACTAAATCACTGAGAAAAAGTCCTGGGTTGTCCCTGAGGATGCAGGTAGGTTCTCGCTGGAATATGGTTTGTTAATCCCCAGCACCCCTGAGTGTTTGAGCCTGGTAGTCCCAATGCCCTGACGCTTTGGCAGTGATGGGCAACCCTGAGGGTTCAGAGGGGCGAACAGCAAGGGTGCCTCGTCTACACATACTCAAGGGCCTCCTGCGAGGTGCTTAGAGGAATACGGAGCTCCCCTGCTGACCTGTCCAGCTTGTCCAGGGAGAAGCGCTGTGTGGAGAAACGGAGGTAGCTTTCCTTGTAGAACCAGATGGTGAGGGGATTCCAGTCTGTGACGAGGAACCACTGTCGGATGTCGAACTTGGTGTCATAGATGAGCATCGGAGTCTCGATGTACTTCTGGACCACCCATTTGTTGTCCTTCGTGGCCTGGTTGTCTGTGGCCACCAGCTCCAGGATGTTCTCCACACGGTCCATGCATACAATATCTCCAAGAACAAGAGGGGGTACCCTTGACCCAGGGCAGCACAGCCCCCTACCCCTCTGCAGTCATAAAAGACCCCAGTACCCACCCTAGCTTTGGCCCAGCACCAAGAGTTTGCAGGGATGGTTGGGCAGGGCAGATGTGCATTCAGTGGACAAAGCCACAGTTGGTGCCAACCACTTGTTCAGGCCTCCCGCCATGGGGCCAACCCCACACCCCAGAGGGCATTCAGAGATCAAGGGAAAAACAGAGCAGAGAGCCACTCAAGAGCATGCTTTAGGGTTTGGTGAGCTCAATCCACCAAATGGGATAAGCTGGGCACAGATAGGAGGCATTTAATTTCTCCCCATTGGCTTTCCTTTCCTCACAGGCAGACTCTACAATTTTCCCCCTTTGGCCCTAAAGTAGGTTGCATGACTTGTAGGGCATGCAGGAAGGAGTGATGTGTGTCACTGTGAGCTCTGTAGGGTTTAATGCCAGTGACAGAGACCTTGCGGCTCTCTTTTCTCTGCCATGACAATGTAGGATAAGAACGAGGCCACGAGATAGACAGAGCACCCTTGACCAGGTCAAGGAACACAAGTTTCTGTCGAAATTTGGGGGGGGG
>CABHPR010116140.1:43826-56156 GCA_902168415.1 Peromyscus melanophrys | reverse complement strand
ACACACACACACACACACACACACACACACACACACACAGAAACTTAGTACTGAAGTATAAATGATAGTGAAACCTCATGGTACAACCTCAACAATTGAATCCTAGATACTCTGGTTTCATCTGTCCATCTGTCTGTCCTCCATCCTGCTCTTTTTACCTCCCGATATGTTTGAGAAGTGCTGCTCAGACATCCAAGGATTCCATCCGTAAATGTTGCAAATGTGCCTTTTCACGGGACACCAAAATGTAAACATCAATTCCTCAATATCAGAACTTAGCCAGTTTTAATTATGTCTAAGTTTAGCAGTATTTCCTTCTTTGCTCAGCTCAAGTGCAGAGTAAGCTGGTCTCATGGCAGCTGGCTGAGGTGTCTTTCCTGTCTTTGTAGCTCAGTTCCTCCCTCCTTCGTTTATCTTGAATTCACTTGTGTGAAGGAAGGGCCTGAGAGAGCCGCATCTTCCAGTGAACCTTCTGCCACCATCTTATTGATGATTAGAGCTTCAGTGATGTGAAGAGGTAGCAATGTCGAAAGTCCAGATCCAAATCACCTCGGGCTGTCTTTAGCCTCCTTAATAGCCCTTTGCTGTTCTCCTCTGCATCTGTGTCATCTCTGACATCTTTGTGAACATTAGGTAAATCCTTTGGAATGTACAAACACACCTCTAGTTTCTGTCAGCCAAGACTAAGAACCCATCCAGATAGCATCTTAGGCCTGTAGTAGAGATTTGCTCTAACCCATCTATGTGACATTTCTACTAATGAATTTGAAACATGCTTCGATGTATGACCACTTCTGTTTTGTTACCATAAAATCTTGGTCAAACTGTTAGCATGTTGAAACATGGAATTCGGGATAACCTGAATCTGTCTGTGTTCATAGACTTTGTTCACTTATGTTTGGCTCTAGAATGAACTGTCTCATCCCTTTTGAAGTAAGAGCTGTGTTTCTGCATCATGCTTGTTAAGGGAGTTGTGTAGTTTCTGTACTGTGCTTCTGTGACCCCTGATGTGTGATGGAACTTCTGCCCTACCTGCTGGGAGGATGTCAGAGTCAGTCAACTAGCTCTGATGGCCTGGCTGCTTATGTTCACAATTGTACAGTGAAATTGGTCTTGGCTTATTTTCCTCTCCTGATTTTATTAACCTGCTATCTTTCCAATACTCTGAAATTCATTGAACTGTTTCAATGTTGAACCATGTGTGTGTCGGACAAATCGAAGTAGTTTTGTAGTTTTCAGTTCCTGAGAGATGGCAGTATCCAAGTCACATGTATAGACACGTCACCAAAACAGTGTCCAGAGTTTCCCTCTTTCCTCCCTTCCTCTTCTCCTTTTCTCAGTGAACCCAGAACCTGCTGGTTTGGCCAGACTCGTTAGCCATTAAAGCCTAGTGATCCTCCTGTCTCTGTGCCCCAGCACTGGAACTAGAAAGGCCTGTCCCCATGCCTGGCTTTCTACAGAGGTCCTCATGCCTGCAGGGCAAGCACTTCAGCAGCTCAGCCATCACACCAGCCTCCTCACGTTCTCCTTTTTATTCATTCCGTGACTTGTGTTGCCTGTATTCATGGTTAGGGCTTCCTAGCCCAGTTAACCCAGTCTAGAAACTTGCTTACAGACATGGCCAGAAGTTTGTCTCCTAGGCAGTTCTAAATCCCATCCAGTTGACAATCAAGATTAACCATTCGGCCATTAATAACAGTTGACACTCTCCCAAGATCACAGTTCCAGAATACAGAGAACATATTTTCCACAATGAAATCTAATGAAAAGAAAACTTGGCGTCCTGTGTTCTATAAAGATAATTCCGTTGACGGAATTACCACCACCCATGCCCGATACTCCCTCCCTCATTTTGTTTCGTTTGCTCTAATTCAGTTGCCTCCTGTGAAATTAGAGACTGGGCTATAGAAATTTCCATGTAAACACAATCAGAAGAATGTGAAGCTTGCTCGTCAGATTTCTCACTGCCTGTGTTGCAGCAAAGGCTTTCTAACACTGGCCACCGTGGATGCTGGGACAAATCAATGCAACCGGATTGATTTTTCTCAGTTCTTTAAATGTTTAAGCTCGCACCTGGCCTTTGTGTTGTCTCCTGTTTGTAGGTAATAGCTGGGAATTGCAGGTGAAGGATTACAACTTCTCAGCTACTTATGCTACCCACAAATGATCCCGTTGGTTGCGGCTGAAAATACCAGTTTGAAAATATATTCGTGGGATTAGGAATGAGCACGTCTTCCCTGAAATCTTGTGGTTTAGCATTAGTGCTTAGGGTAGTCAGTCAGTGTCTTTGAAATATTGAGCTGGCTGACAGCTTAAAATCCTAAGTTTCCTTTAAACTTGAGCTGGGCTTTGGAGGAAAAATGGGTAGCACGGGGGTTGGATTTTATGTACGGCTCTCCGACAGAATTCACTTAAGTGTGTTTGCCGTCAGGGTCTTGGGAATGCAAGCAAGCTGATTCCTTCCCTTCCTCTTTGGGTTCTGCCCTCAGCCCAGATCAACATTTAGTCAGATAATTGACATCGGAGCCTCTGAAGTCTGTTGTGGGCCTTGGTATGAAATCATTTCCCTTTCATGAAGAAGTATGGAAGAGAGACTAGGTGCAATGTCCCGGTTTCGTTAAGCTAGTGTGTGTAAGAAATATTCTTTGATTCTCAATTAATATTATTTGTGAGCAGGCATGTGTGTCCATGGTGGTCAGAGGACAACTTGCAGGAATAGGTTCTCTCCTTACCATGTGGATTCTCTGAATTGAATATTCATAAGGTCATCCATCTCCCCCAGACATACTGAAGTATAGAGGAAATAGTAATACACTGCAGAATTGTGACCGTGTGTTCTGTGCGAGCCTCTAAACTCAGCACTGAGCATTAAACCAGGCAGCACACAACAATAGAATCATGAGTTGGGGTCCTAGCTTATGGCCTAACTTTGAAGTCATCATCTGCTGTGTCTTCATCCATGATTGAAAATGGTTCTGCCTTACCCTTGTGAGAGAAGCAGTTAAATAATACATCTTGTCTCGTCTTGTGTTTGAGACAGGGCCTCATGTATGCCAGGCTGACCTTGAACTCACTGTGTAGCAAGGATGACCTTATACTGCTGGTATCCCTGCCTCCACTTCTCCAGCACTGGGATTACAGGTATGTGTGTTACTATTCAGGGTTCCTACAGGGCAGTAGATCCAACCCAGGGTTTTGTGCAGCTAATTCTACGAGTTAGCTATATAGCCAGTCTAGAAAGAGAGTTCCGAAGCTGCTTATGGATCAGAGCATATGTTCCACATGCGGGTTTGACGGTCAGTATGGCTATTGCAACAATACTGATTTCTTGGACTTGAAAATTAAAGTGTATGAGAGAGCTCAGCTGGTAAAGGCAGTTTCCACCAAGCCTGATGACTGGTCTTTCATTCCTGGGATCCATATGGTTGATGGAGAGAACTAGCTCCCACAAGTTATCCTCTGGCCTCTATAAATGCATTTTGGCATGTGTACCACCTCCCTCGTGTACATATACACAAATAAATACATAAATGTAATAAAGTTTTTTAAGTGTATCATAATTAACAGCCCAGCCCCCCAAATCCTTGCTTTATAAAGAGTGAGAAGGTGAACAATTGAAAAGACTTTATTCTGACTTGTAACGCACCAATTAGAAAAGACTCATACACCTCACATCTGGATTAGGTTGGAATTAGTAAATTTCACATTAGTGTAGGAGAAAACACAGTCCTTAAAGGGCTTAGAGGATAGAGAAAGAAAAATTAGCCCTACTTTTTGAGCTTTATTAGAGAATACTTTCTGGAAAAGGGGGGGAGGGGTTTAGAAAGAGTAATAAACATAGCATTGTTGAGGAGTTACATGTAAGAATGCTCCATTGGAGAGTTAGGGGGATGTTTCCTCTTTGATGAACCCAAGTGAGGTCTGGGTGGTGGTCAGTCTATCAGGCCAGAAGATTAGGAATATGTCTTAGTCGGTGGAATGCTTGCCTAGTTGGCACAGGGCCCTGTGTTCAGTCCCCAGCACTGTGCCACCTGGGTGTGTTCACGCTTGATGCCTGGAATCCGGGTGATCAGAAGAGGGATGCCGGAAGAGCAGAAGTTGACCGTCACCCTTAGATACCATAACGAGTTCCAGGTCATTCAGTCACATGAGAGCCTGTCTCAAAGGCGCGCACACACACACACACACACACACACACACACAAAGGAGAGGGGAGTAGAGATGGAACAATCAGAAGTTAAAATCGCCTTCAGTTACAAAGTAAATTTCGAATCTCCTGGGCTACATGACATCCTGTGTGAAAAACAAACAAAATAACTAAATATATGAAGCTGGAGCAGTAAAGAACACTCACTGCTCTAGGAGAGGATCTGAGTTTGGTTCTTAACACTCGGGTTAAACAGCGTACAACAACCCGTATCTCCAGCTGCCGAGGGGAGGGATCCGTGCCCTCTTCTGGCTTCCATATACCTGAAGTCTTGTGAATGAACACACACACACACACACACACACACACACACGCACGCACGCACGCACGCAAAGAAAAAAATAAAATAAAAACAAAGCCGGGCGGTGGTGGCGCACGCCTTTAATCCCAGCACTCGGGAGGCAGAGGCAGGCGGATCTCTGTGAGTTCGAGGCCAGCCTGGGCTACCAAGTGAGTTCCAGGACAGGCGCAAAGCTACACAGAGAAACCCTGTCTCGAAAAACCAAAAAAACAAACAAACAAACAAACAAAAACAAAAACAAAAAAAAACCAAAATGTTGTATACGTTTAAAGTAAACAGTGTTGATGTTCCGATCTTTTCAATGTGCAAAGCTCACAGCTCAAAGATGGTGAGCCAGGCAGTGTGCGCGTGCGTGTGTGGGGATACCTCTGACTTCCTCCTGTTTTCCTTTCTCTCTGTGGCCTTCAGCTCAAGCCAGGACAGAACAGCTGCAGAGACAGTGACGGCGGAAGCACCAGCGGAGAATCCAAGGGTTTCCACCGGAGCAGCTCTCGCGAGAGGCTCAGCGATGTAAGTTTCAAAGGCGTCCGACAGCTCCGGGACCACTGTACACCCTGGGTGCTTGGCTCACGCCCTCCCTTCGGATGGCTCCCGTGTGGGCGCCTTGTGAGGTGTGCCGTCTTGCTCTATGTGTTTGTGTCTCTCGGGTATCTTGCCATTCTCAACTGGAGCTGGACCTAAAAATGTATTTTAACAAATGATGGTGTTTCGGAGCTGGCGCATAAAAGTGCTTGCTGGAGAAGCCTGAAATCAAAGTTCAGATTCCCAGAACCCAAGGAAATGCCAGGCGGGCATAGGATCGTATCTGTAAGCTCAGAGCTTTAGAGGTAGAGACAGTGAAGCCCTGTAACAAGCCTCAACAGCCAGCTCAGTGTTCAGTGAGAAATTTTGCCACGGCAGACAGAGATCAGGGGCTGGACAAATGACTCAGTGGCTAAGAGCACGGACTGCTTTTCCAGAGGACCTGGGTTTGACTCCCAGCACCCACATGGCCACTCACAATCATCTAAAACTACAATCCCAGCAGATTCTGGCTTCCGTGGGCTATCCATGCATTGAAACACCCATACACATACAGTAAATATAAATGCATGAGTGACTGAGGAAGAAACCCAGCATCAGAGTCAGCCTCCGTGACCACAGGCACATAGGCTCCCACAACTGAGAACACGCATAGGCACATGTACCCATGAAGAACATACAGTGTAAACATAGAAAAGAATATAACGAAGGTGGGGATGTTTCTTCCCTAGGAAACGAGATGGGCCAGCGAAATGGCTCAGTAGTAAGGGTGCCTGCTAGCAAGGCTGAAGAAATGAATTTGATTCCCAGAACTGACAAGGTAGAAGAAGAAATTCCTGAAATTTGTTCTCTGACCTCTACCTGCACATACTATGTATCTTAGTTAAGGTTTCTATTGCTGTGAAGAGACACCATGCCCACACCAACTCTTATAAAGGAAAACATTTAATTGGGGTGGCTGCTTACAGTGCAGAGGTTCAGTCCATTATCATCACGGTGGGGCATGGGGATGTGCTGGCAGACATGGTGCTGGAGGAATAGCTGAGAGTTCTACATCTTGGCTTGCAGGCAGCAGGAGGTGGTCTGATACACTGGCAGTATCTTGAGCAATCTATGAGACTTCAAAGCCCACCTCCACAGTGACACACTTTCCCCAACTCC
Organism: Peromyscus melanophrys; assembly: GCA_902168415.1. Classification (NCBI taxonomy): domain Eukaryota; kingdom Metazoa; phylum Chordata; class Mammalia; order Rodentia; family Cricetidae; genus Peromyscus; species Peromyscus melanophrys. Next base: position 49,965 of record CABHPR010116140.1, on the reverse strand, counting down.
CTTTGGGGGCCATTTTCTTTCATATGACCACACTGTGTCAAGCTCATTCTCCCAAACTAAATAAATTCACTAAATAAATAAAACCAAGAGAACTGGTAATATTTTTATTAGAACAGTAGTCAGACAGTACCATACCTGCAAGATGACACCATGTTGCTGTGCAGTGGATGGCCCTTAGTAATTTACACCTTGGAATCCGGTAACAATCTGTCTCTGTGTGCTTTCTTCTATTAGGATGGGATGTCTATCCAGTTAGGCTAGATGGCCCTCTTGGCAAGAGAGGGAATTATTAATAAATTTCCTAACATTTCGAATTGGAAGGCCTTATCCAAAATGACTGAGACCCTCAATGTGCCTGTTCTCCTGCAGTCCTGGCCCCTGTCCACCTGCAGGCCAGATCCCTTCTACCCCACAGTGTTACCAAGGAAACTAGGGTGTGTTTTTTGTGTCCACAGTCTCTTTAATCAAAGAAGTTAGACAGGGAATCAAAAGACCTCTCAAGGACTATTTTATTAGACTTTAAGTGGAAAACAATATAGCAGACAAAATGTAAATCTCTGCAGCTGCTATAACCACACTTAGGGGTCAGCGTCTGCGCTCTAACAAACCAGGTTCAGTCACTTATCCTTAGTTAAGTCAATTAAAAGAGCCAAATTAATAATGAAAATCAGAATAAGGAGATTTATTCCATGTGGTCCCATTGGGACAAAGAGATCCAGCAATTCCTCGAAATCCTTATAGGTAAGTTTTAGATAGAAGGCAAGAAATATGCATAATCCTGCAGTCTAGCCATGTGTAGTCTCTCCCATATGCCGTTGACTTTGCTCCAGGTCTCTCCTGCAAGGTCACCTGTCAATCTCTCTTCAGCCTGGCAAGTTCCTCCTCTAGCTACCCTGAGGGCTTTGTAGACTTTGCTAATCCCAGAAGGGGATTCCTGGGGAAATTCTAATCTCTTGGGATCCATTCTTTCAATAGTTTGATGGCCTTGGAGGTGAGTACAAATGTCTTGTTAGGACCCATCTGTTTCTGCCAGACGGGCCCTTACACTGCCTGGAGAGGGGAAGGGAGAAGAAGACAGAAAGGCATGCAGTTTGCAAACAGCCGCATGAATAAAGGAGGGAGAGGCTTCAGAGAAACTGTGAAAAGCCCAGGGTGCCTGCGAAAATCTGCTTAGCCCTTGGCCAGTACCCAAAAAAAAGGGATAAGGAAAGTAAAACAAAAACTCATGCTTCTTTAGTCCTAACTCACAAAAATGGGCAGGCAGAGTCTCCACCAAGAGGAGGTCTGGGAAAGGAAAGGAGGTTTTCTCATTAGTAGGATAGTAACCCCTTTCATCTCCTTCTGGGTAGCTGTGCTACCCAGGGCTAGAGCTGGAATTTAGAACAAAGCCCAGGTACCTTTGCCTTTCTATGAGGTAATTTAAAATCTTAAGAATGTCAAAGCTGATGTTTATGTTTCAAAAGAAAGGAGATGTTGGGTCCAAAGCTTCTGTAGCCTGAGGCTACTGTAGCAGTAGCCCTGCTTCTCCTGAAATCCATATACCCTGCATTGGCCTCTCCTGCTCCTCCTGGATCTGTTTTATTGTCTGCACCAGCACCGGCTGCTGGAGACTCTTTTGCCTCCTTTCCTCACTTGTCATATTAGCACCGTTCATGTCCCCACTTTGCCCCCGTGAGCAACGCTTGGAAGCTGTCCTAAAACATAGGCTCAGTGAAAAGAAATTTTTATTAATGATGTCAAGAAGCAACATTAGTAGAGTTAAGCGCAAGATGTATGTGTGTGGGGGGTAGGGGGTGCAAAGGAGAGAAGTTTTGAGTCTCAAACATCACAAAGCAGTAGAGCTATCATAGATATTATATGCGTAAACAGTCCTTTACCAAATCAAGTTCTCCTTTCTTCGTTCATTACTGTGAACAAGGTCATGTGTTGCAAAGAAAATACTACAGATTTCTCATCAAGGAAAAAGAGCCATTATACTTTTGGCATTAAATATTATAAGAAGGGATATCTATCTATCTATCTATCTATCTATCTATCTATCTATCTATCTATCTATTTATTACATTATGCACGCCAAAGTGCCCATGTGTGTATAGGTTGCACATGACATGGCTCATGTGTGGAAGTCAAAGGGCAACTTGAGAGAGTTTTACCGTATGAATGCCAGGAATAGTACTCAGATTATCAGGTGTGGCAACAAGCACCTTTATCTCCTGAGCCATCCACCAACCCATAATATATGTATATGTATGATTTTTAAGTACATATATGTTACGGTTCTGTACTTCTGTTTTTACTAAGAAATGTAAATGTCCACTAAAACAACAGACTACAAATAACTGCACCATCCCAAATGACAATTCTTCATTTCTCAGATACTGTATTTCTTCACTACTGTGTTATTCTGACCCACTCCATATGTTTGTACTGTATTACCTCATAGCATTCCATCTGCTGACACTATGTCACCTGACTCATTTCATTGGCTGATACCTCCTTCTCCTGTCTTTGTCATGGTGCTGTTGCTGTGAAAAGACACCATGACTAATGCAACTCGTATAAAAGAAATTATTGAATCAGGGGCTGCTTGCTTACAGTTCCAGAGGCTTAGTCTGTTATCATGGTGGCAGGCAGGCATGGTGCTGGAGAAGTAGCTGAGAGCAAGGTCCTGATCCACAAGCAGAGAGACAGAGAAAAACAGAGACAGAGTGACAGAGAGACACCGGGCCTACCATGAGCTCTTAAAACCTTAAATCCCACCCTCAGTGACATACTTCTGCAGTAAGACCACTCCTCCTAATCCTTCTAATCCTTTTGAAGAATTCCACTCCCTGGTGACTAAGCATTCCCATGTATGATCCTGTGGGGGCCATTGTTATTCAAACCACCAAACTTACCCATTCCATCTGATAATAACACCCATTTTATATGGCGATATTGCATTACTCTGACCCCTTTTGTGTGATAATATATTACTCCACCCCATTCCATATGATCAAATATATCACCCTGACAATTTCCATGTGATGATACAGCTTTCCCCTGACGTTTGATATAACTATATAATAATGTTACATTTCCCCGTATCAACAGAAGTAGACAACACCAAGACACAACTTTATTTTTCCCTACACTTCCAGGGAAAATTTGTTGTTTGGTGTGTGGAACTTTGAGTTTTTAGAAGAATTAAGGAGATGAAGCAAAGCTATTTTTCTTACAGTATTCCTTAATTAAATAAAGAGTACTGTCTTTGCATGTGAGTATAATTTTGCACGTAAGAATGTGAGTTATTTGACGAGTGTCATTAGTTTTGTGAAAGAATCATGTAATCATAAAATGGTAAGTACAGTGCTGACCTAAATTCCAAATGCTTAATACTCATTTAGCTCTTTTGAGATTTTGTTACATGCTTTGTTTGTTTTTGTTTTTGTGACTTGTAATCCAGGTTAGCATAAAATTTTCTATTAGCCAAGGATGACCTTGAGCCACTGATCCTTTTGTCTCAGCCCTCCAAGTTCTGGGATAGACAGGCATTTCTTCCCATACCCACCTTGTTGCACATTTAGTGTGAGGTCTTACTGACTCTCTAGCATTCCAGGGTTACCTAATCAGACTTCAGTTATGGCTTAGAGCAGTGGTTCTCAACCTTCCTAATGCTGTGACCCTTTATTATAGTTACTCATGTTGTGGTGACCCCCAACCATAAAATTATTTTTGTTACTGTTTCATAACTGTTACTTTGCTACTGTTATGAATCATAATGTAAATCTGATATGCAGGATACCTGTGACTCCTGTCCTTTGCCCTCTGCCCAAAGGGTTCATGACCCACAGGCTGAGAATGGATGGCTTAGAGGATGGAAGCCTGGTTAGTTTAGGGTGGTCACTGATTTCAATGGTGATTAGGTGCCTTGGCCCTTTTCATTGCTGTGGCTTTCATACAAACGAATTCCAACCTCTTCACAAAATGACCGAAAGTGAACTCAAAATGAACCCGTTAACACAAATCTAAAATCATGGAATGCATAGAAGAAAATATATAAATAAATCTTCATGTGCTGTGATTCTCCCTTGACTTGCTAAAGTTGTGACAACAAAGGTGTGAACAGCAAGAGACTCATAGGTCATTGGACTTTTGTGCCTCACAGAGCGTGACCATGAAATGGAAAGGAACATATGCAAAACGGGAAAATAACCTGAAAAATCACATAACTGATAAGTGTTTGTTATCTAGAGTATGCCAAATATTCCTGTATTTCAACACTAAAAGGACAGCCTATTTTCAAATGAAGCTGGGAACTTGAACAGCTGTGTGTGCAAAGGAGAATTCCAAAGAGCTGCTAAATGTGTGAGGAGATTCTCAAAGTCCTTAGTCATTAGAGATGCATTGCAAAACCAAAGTCAGGGGCCTGGAGACAGCTCAGTGGTTCTGAACCTACGCTGCAGCATTTGTGCTGTGTATTTACAACCACCTTTACGTCAGCTCAGGAGATATGAGTACCCTCGTTGGGCTCCGAGGGCACCTGTACTCATCTGCACATAACCCCTTCCCAACATGTAATTAAAATTAAATATAAGATCTTTAAAAAAAAAACTGAAATGAGAATCAATTTACTTGCACGAGGATTGTTATAATAAAAGCAAAATACATGTTCATTGCATGGTGGAGTTGAGACACTCATATGTTTCTGACAAGAGTATCAAATGGTATGGCCACTGAAGAAAACAGTTTGGTAGTTCCTCCGAAGGTTAAAATACAACATTTTCCTATGACCCATTAGGTCCACTTTTCAACATATTCCTAAGAATATGAGAAATGAGAGTTTGTATTGAGTTCTGAGACTCTGAACAACAGCCCAAGAGTAAAACAACCTTTTTGTCCATCAGCAGAAGAATAAACAGAGGAAATATGTGGCATACATACGTAGGAATATAGACAGCTACAGCACACACTGGCATTGTAATATTTTCTCAGTTTGTTGTGATAAAATACTATGACCATAAGCAACTTGAGGAGGACAGGGTTCATTTTTACCTTATAGCTTATAGTCCATCATGAGGGGAACCCAAGGCTTGAACTTGTAGGCAGGAACTGAAGCAGAGGCCACGGAGCAATGCTGCTTATTGGCTTTTGCTCACCATGGCTTGCCCAGCCTACTTTCTTATTTAATCAGGGACCCTCCTGTCCAGGAGTGATCATGCCCACAGTGGACTGGGCCCTCCTGCATAAATAAATGATTGATGATGAAAATGCCCCTACAGACTTGACTATGGGCCAGTCTAAAAGAGTAATTTTCTCAATTGAAAATCCTTCTTCCCAGATGACTCTCGTTTGTGCCAAGTAGAGGGGGAAAATCTAACCAGGGCAAATGGATATTCTGTAAAAAACAGCCTGGAAGAGGTGACATATTCCAGGATGTGGGATTTTGGGGTAGGAGGATCATCAGTTCAAGGCCAGCCTGAGCTATAGACTTTTTCTCAAAATAACAATCTTATTTATATGCCAATGTAACCACAGGATTCCTCTTGGTCGTGTGTCGGCACCTAGGAGAATAAGATGTCACCATTTTTATGTGGTAATTAGTAAATGGCAGTAGAGAATGGAAAGTGAAAGACAGCTATTGGCCTGGTATCGTCATGGTCTACAATCCTAGCTACTCAGAAGCTGAGGCAGAAGGATTACAAGTGAAAGGCCACCTGAGGCAATTAGAGAGACGCCTGTAATCCCAGCTGTTCTAGAGGCCCAGAAAGGGAGATTTCAAATTCTCGGGTAGCCTAGGGAATTTAGCAAGACCTTGTCTCAAAATAAAATTTGTAAAAGCTTGGGATGTAGTTTTGTGGTAGAGAGCTTTTTTGGCTCAGGGTTTCGTCCCAAACACTATGTAACTTTTGAAGAAAAAAGTTGCTACTGCTTTTGAATTTTGATTTTCAAAATATCCTGTATTTTGCTTATTCTGTGTTTTTTTTAATGAGTAGGAAATATAACTTCTAATATTCTGTCTGCTAATTATGTCTGTCGTGGTTAATTTTTTTCTTCTTGCATGGTCATGCTTCTGTACTCCCTTGCATACTAGTTATTAAGAAGTGTGTGTGTGTGTGTGTGTGTGTGTGTGTGTGTGTGTGTGTGTGTGTGTGTGTGT
>CABHPR010116140.1:37500-43816 GCA_902168415.1 Peromyscus melanophrys | reverse complement strand
TGTGTGTGTGTGTGTGTGTGTGTGTGTGTGTGTGTGTGTGTGTGTGTTTATGCAAAACATATGAGTACAGGTACTGGAGGAGTCCAGAAGGGGGCACCTGGAGCTGGAATTAAAAGCAATAATGAGCCACCCATAGTGGGTGCTCGAAACTGAACTTGGGTCATCTGTGAGTCCAGTAATCGTTCCTCCCCACTGAGCCATCACTCCGGTCCTGACCGGTTTTTAATTGGTGGTGAAGCAGCAGCAGTTATTTCTTGCATATTGTTTTGTTTCTGTAGGTATTGTTTATTCTTACTAGTGTAGTCACTTGGAAATTGTTTCATCTTTTTGAGATTCCCTCCCATGTTTTTTGTGTGACACCGAAACCATTGTAGTCTATAGGTCATTCTCCTTTGGAGTGAGTATGCTGCCTATTTTCTGATAAACTGAGAGGATTTTTCCCTTGGTTTGATAGAAAGCAAAGGATTTCCTATCTGGGTGTGCTGGGAAACCATTTTTGCTCCTTCTTGGTGGCTGTTTAGCTCACGTAGAGTATTTTTCCACGTATGTTCTGAGGTGAAGATCATAGGGAACCTTCCACATTGATGTATCCAGCCTGTGGCCTGTAGGCCACTTGTCAAAGGGGATTTCAATGAAAATGGCTCAACACAAAATCTTTTTTAAAGTCTTATTTTTTTTAAAGTGTATTCTTTATTCCTTCAAAAACAAACCAACAAAAACAACCTTAATGGTTCTTGATTGTAAACTTCGAGTGTAATGTCAAAAGGTTGGCCACACCTGGCCACTTCCTGTCCGTGTGAACCGTGCTCTTCTATCTCCAGTTTATGAACTCCAGCCATCTTGTTTTCTCGGATTCCTAACTCTGATCTTCTCGGTTCTGTTACCCTCATGGGCTCTAGCTGTGTCACCCACGACTGCACACACATTGTGACAGAGAAAAACTTCCCTGGCAGTAATCTGGGAGGATTGTTCTTTTTAGCCCAGGCTAGCCTGGAACTTACTATGCAGCCAAGGATGATCTTGAACTCTTGATCCTCCTGTCTCCAGTTCCCCAGCGCTGTTATACCAGGTGTGTGTCTTCATGCCTGTCTTATACTGTGCTGGAATGGAACTCAGAACTTAGTTCATGATAGGCAAGCACTCTACCTCCTAAGCCACACTTCTAGACCTTAAGGTAACTTTACTTTTCTTTCAGATAATGTTAGTCTACACCATCTGTTGTCTGATATCCAAAAAGCCCTTTTTGTGTTTTTTTTTTCTTTTTAGTAGTATTAATTTGGGGAGTATATTTGGTCCCTGTTAGTCAGCTATACTCATTACAAAGTTTTCAAGTAAGATAAAAATTCCCTTCCTTCATTCACTCTCCTTGGTGATATTTGTAGATACTTAGACAATGGGGGTTTACTCTCAAGTGAGGCTAATCACGATGTCCTATTATTCTAGCTTTGCCTTTTTTAATTCAGCAGGCAGAGAACAATAAGGAGGGGGGCACCCAAAACTTGTTGTTGTTGGAAGATTTGACTCAAGGGCAAAGCTTGAGCAACCCAGTGGGCTTGAATTTTTATATTAAGTATTCCCAAATCATGTTGTCAAGAAGGGTATAATTGGCCACAGGACTTTTAGATTGTCTTCATCAAGGAGACATCATAACTCGTTTAGATTAGTCACAAAGGAAAAAGTTAAGGGAAATAATTGAACATATAAATATTCATGAGGAGTTATTCGAGGGGGGAAGTATTGCTTCTGATTTATACCAAATTTTATAATTGAGGAAGTTGTCAAAACTTGGGGATTTAATTTGAAAATTAAAATAAATGGAACCAAGTCTTGAATAACAGATCATGAGCATCTGCTACAAATAGAACAGAGATCCTATACTCAGATAGGATCGTTGTATTAATGCATATTCCCCAGAGATTCTGATACCAGCAAGAAAAGAGCCAGCAAGCACGTTTCTCATACAGAATGGATTTATTTGCAAAACAGAGGTTGAGAAGCCCCCAGATCTACAGCTGGTGACCAGTGACCTAGTGAACTAGAGATGAGATTCTCCTTGGGAGGTTGGCCTGCGTGAAACTCAGTGAGTTCCCTTGCTTCTGAAATCATGTGAAAATGATACCCTGGCCAAAAGGCATTCAGGAGGAATCTCCTCATATCTAAGGGAGGGTCAGACCTTCATTTTCCTTAAGCCTGAGACTGAATATAGTCCATCCGCATTAGGACAGGCTGTCTGCTTTCCTGAATGTTCTACAAGTTTAAACCTAAAACTCCTCTAAGGCACAGGTTAATAATATTTGATCAAATATCTGGGCACCGCATTGCGTGGTCAAGTTAATATGGAAAGTTAACCATCTAGAGTCCCATTGTGAAGTTTGGGGATGGACATGCAGGGTTGGGTGGTTAGACACTTTTCAACTCACGATAGCTTATTATTTAAAAACTCGTATTAAGATGTTAAAATAATTGATTAAAGCTCTTTGGTTTTAGTTCTAAAGGAGACACTGAGGCAAATTGTTCTTTTGGGGTAAGAGATTGATTTTTTAATTCATAGACAAGCAGACCATGACAGGGGTCTCTAATAGTTTAGGCCCACATGGCACAATGGGAGTCTATTCTAACAGCCTTCAGAAAGTGTGCCGTGGGGGCTGGAGAGATGGCTCAGAGGTTAACAGCACTGGCTGCTCTTCCAGAGGACCCCAGTGCAATTCTCAGCAACCACATGGTGGCTCACAACCATCTATAACGAGATCTGTTGCCCTCTTCTGGTGTGCAGGCATGCATGCAGGCAGAACACTGTATATATAATAAATAAATAAAATCTTTAACAACAGCAATAAAAGTGTGCCATGTGTTTGTTGAGTTGTCCACAGTGGGTGTCACTGTCAGGACTAGCTGTGGGATAGAGAGGCAAGACTGTAGAGACCCGTGTTACTTTAGTTCTAGAAACCAATGTTCAAAGAATAATCAGAGTTCAGTCAAAATGGAGGAATGTAATTTACAAAACAAAATCTCCTGGCTCCATATAACAAGGGTTAAAATCTGGGCCTTGAAATACTTTGCTTTTTGTAGGAAGGTAGGATTGAGGTTTTTTTTTTTTTTTTTTTTTTTTTTTTTTTTTCCAGGAAAAACCAGAAGGCCTCTGAAAATAAGGGCCTTTGGGCGAGTATGTGAAGAGGAGGGGTGTACGGGAGGGCTGCAGATTTGATATTACAAAGTCGTATGGTGCTTTTTTCAAGTTGTTACTCCCATTTTCATTTTTTGAGACAGAGTACTGCAACCTGGTCCCGAAGTTATTATGTAGTGAAGGTTGACCTTGAACTTGTGGCTCTCCTGCCTCCGCTTCCTGAGGGCTAGGCGTGCACCACCATGCTTCCTTTATGCAGTGCTCGATATGGAACCTTAAGCTTCATGTATGCTTGGCCAAGAACTCTGCCAGCTGAGCCACATGCCCAGCTCCAGCTGCTCTATTTTTAGTTGACTTTGCCTGATAAAAGTATTGTCTACGTCTTGGTCATTTTACATGATCTTACCTCCAAAGCATGCATTCCTGTGGAAGTGAAGACTTTCTGTGGTTTTCCTTGTCATAACAAACCAAAACCAAAACAAACAAAAAACCAGGGCCTAAAGAGATTGCTCAGCAGTTAAGAGCCCTTTTTATTCTTCCAGAGGACCTGAGTTCAGGTCCCAGTGCTGATGTCTGGTGGCTCAGAGCGACCTGAACTGTCAGCTCTGCAGGCACCTGCACTCATGTGCTACATATACCCATATACTCCTATAATTAAAAATAATGATAACAAATATTTAAAAAAAAACCACTACAGAAAAATCTGTGAATGAATGTTCTATGTGATCCTTCCTGTCTGTATCCTGGCTATGGCCATTCTTGACTCTCAGTTGAGAATAGCATGGCATTAAGGTTTGAAGGCAGGATGTCATATATTTCTGGTGATTTGCAAAGATGCCAAGCCATACTCATTTCAAAGGAGCCCAAGGTCAGAATGCACTTGCTTACCGGGGGGTGACATCTACACATCCATCCTGTATCTGGAAAACTTTAATAGTAGTGTTGTCCTCTGTGTGAGTCTGTAATAGATGGAGCAAATCTATTTTAGATGGTGCATTAGTTACTTTTCAGTCATTATGATAAAACACCATGACCAAGGCTGTTTATAGAGGGAAGGGCTTATGTGGACTTACAGTTCCACAGGGATAGATGTCCATCATGCCAGGGAAGCACGGTGGGGCTGAGAGCTCGCTAATGGGAAGTAGGGCATGGCTTTAAGCTCTCAAGGCTCACCACCAGTAACATACTTCCTTAACAAGGCCATACCTCCTAAACCTCCCCGAACAGCACCACACCTGGGGGCCGAGTGTTCAAATACTGGAGCCTTTGGGGGATAGTTCTCTTTTAAACCACCGCAGATGGATAATCAATTTTGTTGCATTGTCAACGTAGCTGCTGAACGTCAGCCAGTCTGGGTAATCAATTTTGAAATCCCCTGTTGTCAGTAAGCTGTTAAAACAGAAATGTTAACTTCATGAGTTGAATGAGCAGCTTTGAAGACCGCTTAGTGACAGAGATGTAGGAAAAGGCAGGTTGGAAGCAGAGAGGAGACGAGGCTAAGTCTTTAATGAATAGCTACGTTTAAGGGCGGCTTCCTCCCTCCTGGAAACTGTCCTTGAGCTCTGTATCCCATTACTGTCTCATGGCCTGTGGTGGCTGGAGACCAAGGCAGAGAGTGTTCCTAAGGATGCCTACGGAAGTTGTCCTTTTCAGAGTCACTAGATCATTTGCAGACATAGCTGGGGCAGTGGTCTGATGGCAAACAGTCAGACACACCCACTGTCCTCCACCCAGCAGGATGACAAGACCAGGCTAAACAAGCGTTATCTTAAGGAGCCCAGAAGTGGCCTTCCACATATCCCTGTGGTCCTGCCCTGCCCTTCCTCCTCTGCTCTTCTGCTGACATGCTTCCTCCTCTGCCTTCCCAACTTCCTCCAAATCTCCTTTCCTACCTACTTCATTGGAAATGTGAACGGATTCCCGAATTTCAGAGGAAAAAGAACGAAGCCCTTTTCATTTGGTGAATGGAAAATTTTTGCCTAAATGTCAGCATGTTAGGTAATATTGGAAATATTGTTTTGCTTTTGACATGGTCTTATGTAGCCCAGGTTAGACTCCTGGATGGAACCCAGAGCTTTATGAATGCTAGACTAGCATTCTACCAATTTAGCTGCGTGCTTATGAAATGAAGGAAACTTACAACTTCTTTAAAGGAAAAGGAAATTTTAAATCTGTCCTTTGATCTACAGACAGAAATACACAGCTGGCTGTCTTTTCTTTTTTTCTCCTTCCATTTTCCTGTTCTGTTTTGAGACAACACCTTTCTATGTATACCTGGTTGGCCTAGAATTCAGTATGTAGACCAGGCTGGCCTTAAACCATTGCTCTGTCTACCTGTGTCTCCCAAGTGCTGGTTTTACAGGCATGTGCCACTACCTCTGTTGTTAAAGTTTCTTCTGCAGGGGAGACCAAGAAAAAAAAATCTATCCCTCTCCAAAGGTCCCAGCTTCAGATTAAGGCATGATTCCATCCAAGGTCACTCCGCGGGCAGTGAGTTGATTAGGCTTGCTTCCAGCACAGTGAGTGAGAGGTGATGGGGAAGAGCGCGGATGGCCATCAAGTGGACACAGTAGAAGTCCACACCCAGCGTGGGTCATGATTACTTCAAGACTGCGTAGCTGGAGCCCCCCTCCCTAGTGTTTCTCAGCTGATAGATCCTTAGGGCAGCTTTGCTCACAACTGGTGGAGAAAAGCTCCTGGTGAGGGTGCCATGACTCTCCTTAATCATCCCTCTATGGAAGACCATCCACAAGCCAGCTGTGGTAATATTTGCACTTGAAGTAATGCTGAATTTCTCAAGTAATGACAATTTTTCTTAGTGGATAGCCTTGTATAATGATCCTAACAACATAGCCCAGGCTTGCTTGTAATATTTGATCTTCCTTTATCGTCTTTAGTCACCATGGCTCATTTAGCTTTTCAGATATGAGTTGGAATTAGCTTTTTTGTTGTTGTTGTCAAGTTTGGGACACTTTTGCTATCTAATTCCAACAAGAATATGCCTTGTTTCTCCTGACCCAAATGATGGTGGCCACCTTCCTGTTAGAAATCACCTGGGGGAAGGCCACAGAGATGACTCAGAGAGTTGAAGATGCTTGCTGCAAAGCCTAGGGACCTGAGTTCAATTCCCATGACCCACATGGTAGGAGGGAAAAATCAGCTCCTGAAAGCTGTACTGTGTCCTCCACATGA
>CABHPR010116140.1:0-32500 GCA_902168415.1 Peromyscus melanophrys | reverse complement strand
CATATACCAAAAAGTCATGCAAACCCATTGGGCTTTTTATTTTCAAGTCAGCCTGGGCTTTTTCCTCTTGCCTGCCTCTCTGCGGCCACAAAACCAAATAGCTCGAGACCCGGGCCTTGAATGTCAGGAAGTCAGGGAGGCAGGCTGCCTCGTGCCTGTTCAGTCTCAGTGCGGGGGCGAAATGCCATCATTAATTCATTACCCAGCTGCCTGTCAAATAAATTGGCAATTATGTCCACCGCAGAAGCTCAGCATCCAGTAAATAGTGCGTTAGCATCTCTGAGTGGTTGGGATATATAAAGGGGGGAAATTAAGCAACACGTTCTGTGTATCAGTAGCAGATGACAAGGGACCTCACACTCGGGCCTGTGATGTCTGGATAAAAGGGCTGATAATGAGCTGTGTGGATGGGACCCTGTTAAAAAATGGCTACTGACTTTGCCATTCTTGTCTCTGTTCTTGCCTTGCAGAGTTCAGCTCCTTCCAGCTTGGGAACAGGCTACTTCGTAAGTCCGTCTCCACTCCCACCTTCGCGCCTCATGTTGCCGTCCATCCGCTTTTCTAACAATCCCTCGTTACAGTGTGAAAAAATGACATCTGAGGAGGCCCCCTCGCTCCCCATGAGCACACAGAGTTCTGCCCTTTCATTGAGAGTTGTTTTATTGTTCAAGGGTTTAACCTGTTGGGCCCTAAGGATCAGGAGGCACCTGCCTAGGTGGGGCACTTAGCATGTTTAGGAAACTCGGGGACACATGATGGCTCTTGCCAGCCCAATTCCGTAAGTGTTGGAAGTCAGACTATGTATGGAGGTACCTTCTTCGAAGTGCTCTCAAGAGTTTCTATGTACAAAGTGTTTCTGCTCCATTTTGAGGGGAGGTGGCATTCCAGTAGTGTTCCCGCACACTCTGGTTGGTATCCTCTATCCAGCTTTTGTGTCAGGAATCACCCCACTCCACTGTTTGGCAAATACAGGTGCTTTCTGGTCCTTACAGTCTGTCCTTAGGGGAGGGAAGGGGATGAAGGAAACATACTTCTGGGATATTACACTATCTTTCATTCAAAGACAGAGCAATGGTTGCTTCATTAAATGTTTATAAGAAAATTATCCTTTGTGGATTCAGTATTCCTTTCCAAGATACAAATGAGGAAGAGTTACAAACCAGCATCATGTACACAAGATAACAAAGCCGGGTTACAGTTTATTACCGTATTTCCAGGAACTTGATTGTGTTCTGAAGGAACACTGGATAGTATATTACCCAAGATTGAACACATATTGCCGAACATGGTCACTAAATACTAATTCAGTGCGGTTGCTTTTAACTTTGTCCTTCTAAGATGCTAAATACTGCTGTGCAGCCTCATTTCTCCCACCATATTTCTATTAAATTATGAAATCAGCTTTGTTTCCATGGACATTGAGTCTTTCCTAAGTCTGGCCAACCCCCACCCCCACCCCCACCCCTTGGTCTCAATCTGTCATCCAAGGAGAATGGTAAGGGTGGCTCTGGACCTGCATCATACAGTGAGCCCCGTTCGTGTTCGGGGCCTGAATATTCATGCTTACAGAAGGAGCAGGATGCGCTCAGCGTCTTGCCTCAGCAGTCGAAAGAACAGACGCGGTCCCATCTGCCATCTCTTCACACCAGGCTGGGTGTGGGTTGAGATGCTGGAAGTAAAATCTGGGGGCTCTTGTGCCAGTTCCTCCTGCACAGGCTCGATCCTCACCCCACCTCCCTTTCAGAAATAAAGCCCGAGCCACCACCGTCACATGTTCAGTTACAGCCTGCATAGTCCATTGTTACTTTTTTGAGTTGTCCGTACAGTCACCCTGAAAGAAGGGTGTTATCTCAAAAATGGACATTTTGTTTTGTTTTTTACTTTCTTAGTTCTAGGAATGCTTATTTTTGTTTTCTAATGATAATCTGATAACTAGTGAATCCTTAATTAGGATTTGGAGATTTTTTTTTTTTTTAATGCTCAAACAACTTTGGCTAACTTTAAAACTTCTTCATTTTGCTAAAATTACTTTGGTAAAATCAACTTACTCTGCTTATCTCAAGAACTGTCATGTTATTAGCGTACATGGGGAAGATGAGTACCAGATGTCTGTCCCGCTCTCAGCTACGATAAAAATGCCCCTCGCAGAATGTGTTTCCAATACTGCATTGTTCTGTTATCACCCTGCGAAATCCTTGGTGGCGTTGCCAAGCCCTCATCAAAACCCGGCTCTGTTTTAAGTATCATTCCAACAGTATCACATGTAATACTCAATTTCAGGAACTTACTTCCACGTTGCTGAGTTTCATGCTTTTAAATGAAAATAATGTATTTACAGTTTCTGTTCCTGTCCACCCACCTACCCCCCAGACATACTCTTTACATTGTGCTCAGGCTCAGTATTAGGTTGATTCCTATACTGATTTTTTCCCCCTCATTAATATCCTTTGATAACTCCTTGATATGTGGATGGAAGGGGAATCACTACAGATGAGCTAATTCTTACCCATCAGTCATGAACTGTTGGGTTTGGAAAGGCTAACATCCCTCACCTTTGGAACTCAACAACCCAGAACTGTTTGTTTAAACCCTCCAATGACTTAGTATTCCTCCTTACTCCAGAACCTCATGTTAGCTCCCGTGTCCTGTAGTGTAGATTTTAGTAAACTGAGGTGAAAAGCCATTTGTTTTTTGTTGTTGTTATTGTTCATAAAACAGTGCTGCGATCCATGCATCATCTAGTCTGTATTTGTGTGAACGCGATGTGTGCATCTGTACCTGCGCCTCCCCACTCTTGGGCCAGTCCAGCCGGTTGCACTGGTTTCTCCGTTCTTTGACTGTATCCATCCTGTTCTGCTGAAGGGTTGTAGAGAAGCCTTTGTTTTTGATCTGGTTCTATTTGTTTATGTCTTCCTGGTTTTGTGTTCCAAAGATGTCTGCTTAGGTCTGTCAGTTTTCCAGTCTATGCAAAAGCAGAAGATTTGGGAGATGGGAACAGCAGTGAAGAGCACTATTTACATAAGCATATTGCAAAGAATCCTTCAAGTAGACAAAATAGAGGAGGACTGGAACAAACTTTGCACGTTTGGGGGAGGCTTTGAATACTGTGAGTGTCATACACACACACACACACACACACACACACACACACACACACACACACACACTCTCACTGCATACGCATCCCCTGCTCAACTCGTATTCTAAATATAAATGAAATTATAGGCGACTTGGAATCAGTTTCCTCGTTTTTTTTTTTTTTTTTTTCTTTCCTTTTTGGCAAGCAGTCTGAAACTTGTTGGAGTGTGTGTAGGGTTTTCTTTTTTTTTGTTTTTTAAACGTCAGCTCAGTGAATACATTTTCCGTTTGATTTAAGCATTTCTGGATATCTTTCCTTCTGAAACATATAGTTCAAATTTCACTCCGAATCATGTGTAGTGAAGTCCATTGCGGCAGAATGATCTGCGCGACGAGCTGTGTGACCTTGGGCAGGGTGTTTGATACCTTTATTTCTGCTTCACCACCCGCCTAATAGAGTTGTGAATCTTAAACCAAATGACGTAATTAATATGCACAGAACAGAACTCACTAACAGCATGTAATAAAATAAACCTTCAAGGTTTTTTTTTTTTTTTCCCCTAAAGATCGTTTTAATTTTTTTAATTTTGTGTGGGTGAGTGTGTGCACAACAGTGCCAGCCAGTGCCTCTAGAGTCCAGAAGAGGGAATCAGATCTCCTGGAGTTCGCGTTACAGGTGTCTGAACTCCTGATGTAGGTGCTAGGAACTGAGCATGCATCCTTTGCTCAGGAAGTATGCACTTTGTAACTGGAGCGTTACCTCCCCAGCCTCTAAGTACCTCTGTTCTTCACATAGCAAATGAGTAGATAAACTTGGTGTCTAACTATGCAGTATTGTGGTGACAGATGGCACCCCTAGAAATTGATAACATAAAAGTAGACTTTGCGATTTGTACCCAGAGTATAGAAGCATTAATTTTCCTTCCCAGGGCTTTCATGGGGGCCTGGGATTCTGTGTTTGGTCAGCTGCGTATCACTCACTTTGTGTGGACTTCAGACACAGATGTATTTAGTGTGTCACCCTGATGATGGTGGCGTTGGAATGACCTCTTCTCCGGGCTTTCTCAGCATAGCAGTTGTTCCCTTTAGTCTGTTCACGTTTCTTACCTGTTTTTCCACTGGGGGCCTTTAAAGCTTGTTAAGAACTTTTAACCTGGCTGAGGTTTGGACTGGGCAGCTAAGAAAGGTCTCTTCAGTAATTCAAGTTTTCAGAGATTGGCTGTAGGGTATGAGTGTTACTCTGTGACAGCAAAAGAAAGTATTCTTTTTTTGTTTGTTTTTTTGAGACAGGGTTTCTCTGTGCCTTTTTATTACCCTTCCTGGATCTCACTCTGTATTCCAGGCTGGCCTTGAACTCGCAGAGATCCACCTAGCTCTGCCTCCCCAGTGCTGGGATTAAAGGCGTGAGCCACCGCCGCCCAGACAAAAGAAAGTATTCTTAGGAGTGACCACAGGCAGGAGAGAGACAATATTTTATCACATCAGTCTCTCACTGAACCTGGAACTCACTGATTGGCTAGGCTGGCTGCCTGCTAAATTCCCAGGAACCCTCTGTCTCTGCCTTCCCAGCACTGGGATTAGAGGCATGTCCCACCAAGCCTGGTTTTTTTTTTATATGCATGATGGCTCTGAACTCAGGGCCTCATGCTTTTGTAGATAACACTTTACCTCTTGATTCGTCTTTCCAGGCCCTGAACTGGTGTAAGTGCTGCAGCCTCTGTGCCTGTAGGTGATTAACTTCCTAGGCTGGGCACATAAACTCTAGTGAAAGGGATGTAAAGCCCTCTTGGGCCAGGGTGAAACATCCTGTCTGCTCCTCTGGGTAATCCTCAACTTTCTTACAGTCCTGAGTGTCTTAGGACACTGGCCAGATCGCTGGGATCTGGCTTCCCTAACTCCAGTTATTTCTCTTAAAGTTGCAGCTTGCTAATTGTCACACTCTAAGTTCTCTAAGAAAACAACCTACCTTTACCCTGTAATTCATACTACAGTCAAGGGGATTGTATGGCATTACACTTCTTAAGATGGAGTTCGTGTAATTACTGTTTTTCTGCACATTACTTAAATTGCAGGGATAGTTCTGGGAGCAGGTACAAAATGCTGCGTGATGACCTGTGTGCCTCTTTTCCAAAGGGAAAGTTCTTTGTCTTATTCTTAGTTCTTTTTTTTTTTTTTACGTACAAACCCTTGAAAAGTCTAACGGCATTTGTTATCATTCGTGTAATTCTTTGTAGTTTTACATTTTTATTAGAAATATATTATGGAATATATTAGTTTAATTTTTTATATTATTTTAATTTTAATTTTTAATTGTGTTACTGCATCATTTCCCTCCTCCCTCCGAACCCTTCAGTATTTCTCCCCTACCACTCCCTCTTAAATTCACGGCCCCTTTTTCTTAGTTATTACTGTGCTTGTATTTATAAACAAATATATAAATATAATCTGCTGAAACTATTTAGTGTTATTCCCTCATATATATAAAACACACACATATATAAACATATATATAAAACACAAACATATAAACATGTGTTTATGTGTATGTATGTATGTATGTATATATGTATGTATATATGTTTTTAGGGCTCTCCGCTTGGTATTAGGGAGCTATCCCTGGGGAAGATTTTAATTCTCATTCTCTCTCTCTCTGCCCTCAGCAGTTTATTTGCTTGTATCTACTTAATTAGGGTGGGGTCCTGTGATATTTCTCCATCTATGCTGATGAAGTGTTTGGGCATCTTGTTTAGGAAGCTGTGTTGCTGATGCATCATGATTGAAGCTTCCCTGACATTTCTAGGAGACACAATCTTGCAAATGACTTCCTGGTTCCATAGCTCCTACCTTCTTTCTGCCCCTTCTTCCTTGATGGTCGTCAGATTCGGGTTCAGGTGTTGTATTGTGGATGTATCCAGTGGGCTTGGTTGCCACATGGTCGTTTGTTTTCTACAGTTTGACTAGTAATGGCTTTCTGTAGTTGTCTCCATCTGCTTCAGAATGAAGCTGCTTTGATGAGAGGTGAGAGCCACATTTATTGATTGGTATAAAGATAAGAATTTAGAATGCTGTTGTTAGTTATATTGGCCGAGGAAAGTGGTGGTAACATCACTGAAGTTTAAATATAATGTTTCATATCTGAGATATCACCTATGCTTTTGAAGTGATCTTACTGCTGTCCAGAACTTTCCGGGCAGACGATTGAGCTTCTTTTCCTATCAGCAAAAAAAAAAAAAAAGAAAGAAAAAAGAAAAAAAATGCCACCTTTCCTCAAGAAAAGTACTATGTCATCAAGTCACATTCCCCACCCCAGGTGACCATATTTTTGAACTAATAATTTTAAAAATACTTTCAGGAATATGCTGAGCTAGCTTAGCAGGGAAAGACTGTTGTTGCCAAGCCTGATGACCTGAGTTCAATCCCCGGGACCCACATGGTGAAAAAGGAAGAATAGACTCCAGTTAAGTTCTTCTGTGACCTCGTATGTCCCCAGGGGATTGTGGATCCTGTCAACTTGACGATCAACATCAACCTTCATACTGTCTGTAGAATATCTTGGCAATGGATGTTGCCACATCTATGAAGAGTTTAGCTAGTCTTGATGAATACGGAGAAACGACCTTCAGCCCCGTGTTTCTCAAAAGATTTGAAGGAGGAAAAGAATCATTTAGGTGATAAAAAAAATAACAAGCCACCAAACAGGAAACTTGGTAAAAAGGTCTTCATTTTGATATTTCTTGTCTGGGCTGTAGGATCAGTGATGTCTGCCACAGACGACCAGTGCTTCCTATTGGCCATGCTGCCTCTGCATGCTGCAGAGGGCAGTGTGATCATCCCGAGTACTGGCCTTCAGCACCAGATCTCTCTTGATGGGACTTTTTGTGAAATTATATATTCCATAATTCATTATTAAGAATTACTCATTATTGATGGATATTTCACTTTTTCATGCTAAATTTTGCTCATGTGGAGATGTGCATCCACAGAGAAACTACATGTGTTGGCTTCTCCTATTCCATAGCTAGGTGATACAGTAAGAGCTTTAGCATTGAACTCTGACAGTCCCAGAGGGAATAGGTGGGTCACTGCAACAGAACCTGGAAATAAGATTTTATTTTAATCTTTATATTTTTTTGTGAATCAGGTTTCAAAAAGATGCCCCTAAATTTATAGATGTCATGCTGGGCGGTAGTGGCGCACACCTTTAATCCCAGCACTCAGGCGGCAGAGCCAGGTGATTCTCTGTGAGTTCAAGGCCAGCCTGGTCTACAGAGAGAGATCCAGGACAGGCACCAAAACTACACAGAGAAACCTTGTCTCGAAACCCCCACCCCCCAATTAATTAAATGTAAGTTAATATGAACTCTATACCGGATGAGCCATAGGTGAGGCCCTCAAGGCTGCTCTGAGCACGTATGCGTGCATACACACGTTCAGCTGCTCTGCAGTTTTATTGGTTATTAGTCAGAATCTTTCAGATCAAAGGACACATTACTTTGCTTAACTGCTCTAAAAATATATTTATGCCCCCCCCAATTGTAAATTGGATGCCTCCCTACCCATTGCATAAAAATCTTCGATTTTGGTTAAACACCAAGAGTATTATGAATGAAGTTAGAAAACCCAACTGGGGCTTGTTAAAGAGAAGTGCCTGTTCACTCCAAGTGCCACATTTTTCTATAGTCTGCGCCAACTGTAAACAGGAGTTATTGACGGCTCTGATAGTGGGAGACTCTTCACTGACTCCCAGTACTTGCCTTCCAAAGACAGACATTTAAAATGCATATATCCATTTAAAATAACAGTGTCATTTATAAAAAGCACCTTGGCTTTATGTTGTTAGATACAATGCAGTTAATAAATTGTCAGGTCCTATATACATATGCCCTGAAAGGCCAGCAATCACCCAAGGACTGGAGCTATAAATCCCTTCTAACAAACCTTAATGCGCTTAGCAGATGAATGAATGATTTCTGATTTTCCTTTAGGAATTAGCCCCACTAATAGTTAGGTTTAAAGTGACTTTCTTCATACTACATTTTAAGGACTGTTCTGTAACCCCCCCCCCAATAAGGAAAAAACAAAAACAAAAACAAATAAAAGCCATGGCCATCTTCACTTGTGACTGCTGGTAATAAATCATGGTGATTTGGGGATGGTAGCTGTTTTCAAGTAGGTGACAACAGTATGTCAGAGCTTGTAAATTGTCACCTCCAAGCATGCTTGGTGTGGTGTTGTAAACCAGGATGACCTCAGCTCAAAAAGCTGCTGTGCAGGGGCGGCCTCAGAATTTTAAGGAGTACTTAAAAACGCAGCAAGGTACAGCAACCCTGGTTCCTGCTGCACTCTTCATATCCCTATATTCATCACAGCTCATAAACTCTTACTGGGATGGAGCACAGTCACTGCTTTATGTATACAGCTGAAGGAAATCAGAACCTGAAACCCATGGGTAGTGTTCCTGGTGTACCTCAAGAACTCACCTCAGTTATGATATGCGACACCCGCCCCCAGATTATTCATTTCCATTTTCCAACAAGGATGAATTCTATTTTAAATGGTGTGTATATGTGTGATTTGGTGGATATATGCATGTGAGTGCAGTTGCCTGGAGAGACCAGAAGGCAGTGCTAGATTCCCCAGACCTGGAGTGAGGCAGCCATGTGGTGGTTGTGGGTGTTGGGAACTCAATTCAGGTCCTCTGCAATAGGAGTAAGTGCTCTTAACCACTAAGACATTTCTCCAGACCCTTTACTCCAATTTCAATCCTCCAAGTGAGGGCATTTTCCATGTTGCCAGAGGGTCCTATAGTAGTCTGATTAGGAAGATTTAAAATCTTAAAATTTAAAATCTTTTAAAATTTAAAAATGCATGACATTTTTCTTCCTAGCGTTCCAGATTCAAATCAGGAAATGTGAATGCTCTACATGTTTCTGTATTCACAGTTCACATCAAAACGAAACAAAACTATTGTGTGTTTCTAAGATCACCCACAATTTCACATCTCGAATGCGGTTAGTGTCCAATCATGAAGCATTCACAGTTTTACTGGGGAGTTTAAAAGTGGACATGCATATACATGTATAGGTCAAGGACTACCAAAACTATCTCTTTTTTCTCATTTGGGGCTATGGGGTATTTCCAGTTCTTTAAAAGTTGTGGTCTGGGTTGTACTTGAGTTGGTCGAGCACCTGCCTAGCATGTATGAAGTCTTGAGTTTCATTCCCAGCATTGAATAAACCAGACGTGATGTGCACACCTTTAATTTCAGTACTTTAGATATGGAGACAGGATAATCAAGAGCTCAAGGTCATCTTGGTGGCATAGCATGTTAGAGGCCACCAAGGGATACATGAGACCCTGTCTTATAGCACCCCCATACATGTGCGCACACACATTATCTAAGCAACATTTGGCAAGTTTTGTCTATGAGTGTATGATACTGTCTGAGTTTTTTGTTTCCTCATCCAACAGATTATATAAAATACTTATTTTTTATAATAATCATGAAATTCTTATAATTCCCTTGAAGCACAGATCTTCTCCTGTTGCTTGAAAAATATTCCTGAATGACAGTATAGCTCACTTAATGTAGTCTATTCACTTAAATGTATAGATACCAAAAGTGTTAGTTTAGTATGAAAGTCTTTGCATATTTTCCTTGGTTGAACAGTTTTGTAAGATACCTTACATTGTTGTTTTTTGTTATTGTTGTTTTTAAGAAAGGTTCTTTCTGTAAGGCCAAGCTGACCTTAAACTTAATGATAGTAGCAGATTCTGCCATTTGTAGGTTGTAGATGGTATAAGAGAAGAAGCCAAAAGGTGTTCTTATATACACACACAAAAAAAGAGAACACTGAAGAGAATTGGGTGTTGAAACGTCCTGTCCATTTTTCCAGCCTTGTGTAGCCTAATGTAATTAAGTCTCACTCTGCTAGGGTCACTGTGCTGTCAATTAGTCTGATTAGGAGGATTTAAATTGTCACATGCATGACCTTTCTCTTCCTAGAGTCCAATCAGGAAATGTGAATGCTCTGTATATGCCTGTGTTCACAGCTCACTTTTTAAATTTAAAAAGAAAATAAAAGCTTTTGTGTGTTTCAAAGATCACTCACAGTTTCACATCCTGAATGAGGTTAGTGTGAAGTTTTGAAGTATTCACAAGAATTTCAAAATAGACATGCATACACATGTGTAAGTGAAGGACTGTTCAGACTACCTCTTTATTCTCATTTTTGGACATAGTACGTATTTCTAAGTCTTTAAAAGTCACAGGGGGGGTGTTATTCATGTGAAATTTATCTCATGAAATTACTAAATGTTCTGGAAATCTCATGTCAGCCTGTTGATTAGGTCTTAATGTTGTTTAAGCAGTAACTTGAAATATCTCTACCCAGGCGTTTACTCTGTGGAGTCTTAGTTGTTTGAAATACCGGGGACAGTCCTTTACTAAGGGGACCTTGAGACTCTTCTGGAGATCAGATTGCTGTTCATGCCTGCAGCTCAGTACACAGCCTCCAACACAACATCAGAGTAAACCAGACGCCAGTGTGTAAGTGACAGAGATGAAAAATGACTGATCAATTTGTCCCTTAGCCTTTTAAGAATAGAAATACCTGATGAGAGTTTCTGACTAGAACTTTGTGGCCAAAAAATGTGTGTTCGTTTCTACAGTGTACAAGGTGACACTAATAAAACATCTTTAGACAAAAGTGTAAGCAGAAGAGGGTCCCCTTGGAGCTCCTGAGATAGCGCCTTTTTCCTCTGTAGACTAAATTTACAAAGAAAAGCTAATATAACTCACTTTAAAGTGTTCTCCTCATTCTTCTTTTTTCCTCTTATTTTATAGCAAAGCAACCCTAGGGCTGAAGGTTGGGGGTCTCAGGGGAGACAGAATTAAATTCCATGATATTAACTAAGATGGTGTCTTAGTTAGGGTTACTGTTGCTGTGTTGAAAAACCATGACCAAAAGCAAATTGGAGAGGAAAGGATTTATTTGACTTACGCTCCTACATCACTGTTCATTATTGGAAAAAAATCAGGACAGGAATTCCAGCCAGTACATCTGACCCCTTGTTAACTTGGAACCTGGAGGCAGGAGCTGATGCAGAGGCCATGAAGGGGTGCTGCTTACTAGCTTGTTCCTTATCCTTGCTCACCCTGCTTTCTTATAGAATCTAGGACCACCAGCTCAGGAGTGGGACCCACCCACAGTGAGCTGGGCCCTCCGCCATCAATCACTGATTAAGAACTTTCTCAGTTGAGACTCCCCTCTCTGATGACTATACCTTGTGTCAAGTTGACGTAAAACTATCCAACGCAACAGTCAGCATGAAACACAAACTCATTACTGTTAAGCTGTAGCCGGTTCTTTCTTATTTATCCTCAAAAATCACCCATCATCATAAAAATCACAATAAAAAGGATTTTATAATCTTAAAAAGTCCCACAATCTTTACAGATTCAAACACTTTTAAATTCAGTTTATTTAAAAATCCAAAGTCTCTTTTAAAACTTAAAAATCTCTTTCAAATTCAGTCTCTCAACTCTGGGCTCTTACAAAAATAAAAAATATTAGTTAAATGCTTTTGTATTTTAAGAGGGAAGAACCAGGGCACAGTCACAGGTAGATCAAAGCTAAACCAAATCCCAGTTGTGTAAATGACTCAGTTTCTAATGTCTGACATTGTGGGCTCCTCCAAAGGGCTTGGGTCGCTTCTCGGGCTCCACCACCCTGCAGCACACAGAGGTTGTCTTCTAGGCCCTGGCTGGCTCCACTCCATGGCTGCTGCTGTCCTTGGTGGCTCATTCCATGGTCCTTCCATCTCTGAAATGGTGAGGTCTTCTGCTGCCGCTGGGCTGTATTTCCCTTCTAGCTTGTCCTGAGTTCTCTTCATTGTGCCGTGCCTCAACTTTTCTGCATGATCCCTTTAATCCTGGGCCTTCAACTGCTGTGGAGTCTTCACCTTCACCAGTGACCACTCCTGGACTCTCACAGTGCCAAGCCTCAGCTGCTCTCCCTGGCCCCACCATGGGCTGGGCCCTCCCCCATCAATCACCAATTAAGAAAATGTCTGATCCACTTTTATGTAGCCAGATCTCATGGAGGCATTTTCTTAGTTGAGGCTCCCCCCTCTCCTCTCTGATGACTCTAGCTTGTGTCAAGTTGTCACAAAACTAGCCAGCTCTGATGCTATTAGTATTCCTTGTGTTCCGTAAAACTTTTCTATTCTATACTTAGTTAAGTGTATGCATCTATGTGTGGGTACACAGTTACCATGGCACCCGCAGAGATACTAGAGAACGACTCTTGTGGATAGTTTTTCTCCCTTTACCATATGGGTCCTGAGGAATGAACTCATAGGTCTTTACCTGCTCAGCCATCTTGCCACGTCCAGTATTGTGTTTATTCTTAAGTTGAAGTGAGTTAGTACATGAGCATTTAAACATTTCTTAGTTCCAAATTTTAAAGCTATTAATATTGATAATTATGACCCATGCACTTTTTCATATGGAAAATAGCTCACTGAGGTCCACAGTAAAAATTTAAAGTGTATAGAGATAAGAGAAAAAAATACTTTAGAAACACTGTCTTGGAAAAATAGTGTTCCTTTCCTAGAAAACAAAGCAACTTAGTTACATGTACCCAAATGTTACACAATAGTGTCAGATTTTTAGTTTTGACTCTTAAAAGTTTAAAAAGTTAAAATTTTGAAAATTTAATACATGCATAATGGTCATTCTGAATTATTAAATCCCGTCTCCCACCTCTGTCTCCTCCTCCGTCTACAAAGCTCCTTCCCACACTCATGATTTTTTTTAGTTGTTCATTTTCACGTCGTCAAGTTTTATTTTGTTCTGAGACCCACAGAGTTTAGCTAAGACTTCTTTGTGACAACACGTTTGGAACTCCTTTGGAGGCTGGTAGACTCCTTGTAGTGAAGACTATTGACTGCCCCTCCCTCAGAACCTGTCAGTAGCCGATGGTTCAGGGGGAGAGGTAGAGCCCTGTAAACTCTGCAGACCTGCAGAAATCAGGAAACTAGGAAAAGGCAATTGGGATGGGGGATTCCTTTATCGAGGGGCCATAGCAATATAAGAGATATGGAGGAAAAAAGGAGATACTTTGGTGTGGGATGTTTTAAGCAGGACTGGGAGATGGAAGAGTTACAGGGACGGGAGGATTAGCCAAAAGGTAACTAAATTTGATTTCACAGACTAAATTAAAGGGAGCACTGCTAATTGTAAAACACCTTTCCCCCAAACATCAGCATTCTGGAGGGATCACGCAAAAACAGAACCAGTGGTTTCCTTCCTACACAACCTCACGAAAGAACTTAAATGCACATGTTCATTAACTTGATCCAAAGGTAGAACCTTCTCTGTAGCTAATAAAAATAAGCAAAAAAGTAGAAATTTAGATCATGATGAGTTATTAATGCTCCACTATTCTTAATTAAAACAGCCTCAGTATCTGATGAATATTCATTAATGAATTCAATATCTATCTAATGTTTTAAATCACTTAAAAATTTAAGAAATGAAGTCCAAGTGAATGCACTACAAAATTATGCTAAAATAATTTTATTTAATTAAAATATTGATTCCGTTTGATCAGAGAAACATAAAAACATAATATAACATGAAATACTAATGATTCTCAATTACTTATTAGTAAACTTGTTTGTATTACAGAAATGGATTTAAAAAATCACTGGGCATATTACAATTACTACAATAAATCTGGGAAGATCTGGCTGTTTTTATTAAACCAAATTTTTTTCTCTAGTCTTGCTTAGTGAGGAGTACCTAAGTAAGGTAAATCTGAGTTTGTTAAATGTTTCTTAGTTGGCCTGTGTAAGAATTTTTTTTAATTAAGTGTGTTTAAAGTATTAGAAACTTAATTTTCTTCTTTTCTGGGAATTTGAAGATTAGTGTACATAAGTACTTTTACTTTCTAAGCTTATTAGAACAAAACTCCTTCCAGTTCCGGATGCTTTCTAATTCAGTTATTAATATCGTGTAGGGAGTCCTGGAGAGATGGCTCAGTGGTGAAGAGCACTTACTACTTTTGCAGGAGACAGGAGTTCAGTTCCCAGCACTCACATCAGTTGGGTCACAGCCACCTGTACCTCCAGCTCCAGGGGCATCTAACACCCTCTTCTTGTCTCTCTGGGCACTTGCACTCACACCTACACACAGACACATTCACATTATTAAAAAAAAATAAAAAATTTTAATAACATTCTTGATGTTAGTAAAACATGCAACGGATAGGTTTTTCCTGGGTTACCGCACTTGAGACAGTTAGGGGAAGAATTGCAACCACAGGTAGGAAGAGAACACAGACCTACAAAACTCTTCACCAGATCAAGTCGCCAAGAACAGTTCTTCTCAGTGTTTATAGTGTTCTTGAGTAATTCTGTTCAAAACTGGCATCTAGAAACAACAACAACAACAAAGCGAGAAGGCAGAGTTTTTCCTTGTCTTGTGTTCTAAGTTGCAGCCATCTATGCTTACCACGGTTCTTAAAGAAGCATCCTTGGGGCATTTTTCGTTTGAGCTGTCAGCCTCTGATGAAGTCAGATGCCCGCCAGCCAGCTTTTGTTTTAGATGCTGCAGACTAAATACACAAAGCGTTGTTGGATGTAGACAGCTCTTCCTACAAGTTGCCCAGTGACCTCCACACCTGTCCTGTGTGCACATGTCCTTTTATCACATACACTAAGGAAATGAAATCTTTCAGTGTACCACAGTTGGTAGAGTACCTGCCTAGCACACATGAAACCCTGACTTCTCTCCCGAGCACTGCCTGAAGCAAGCGTGGTTGTACACACCTGTAATCCCAGCTGTGCACGTATGAAGACCCGAGGTCTAGAGTAAGAACTGCACACGGCGATGAGTGAAATTAAAATCATCTTACCAGACATATGCCAGCCAGGCAGGTTCTTCATGACCAAATGAAGGTTGTAGAAACAATACCCCTGGCATGCTCTTTGACCAGTTCGCTGTTGACTGTGGTAGTGTACATGCATGAGAATGCATGAGAGAGCACCTCTCTACCTATTACCTGTGCCTGTTAAAGGCAGGCAGGCATATGCTCATAAGTGAGGTACCCATATGTGGAAGACAATGGACTCGGCTCGTGAAGGACAATATTGCCTGGAAGAAAGGGAACAAGTTTGGTGACAACCCTAGCTTGTCCCAGGGTCTGCCTTGAAGGAGTTTTAAGCCTCAGCAGAGTAAGGAAGAGCTCACAGAATCCAGACTTTTGCACATTGCACTCCCAGGATTAGTAGATAACTAAGAGACTGTGATGTGGCTTCAGTACGAAATAACACTCCAAGGCTTGTGTGTTTGAACACCTGCTTCCTAGTGTGTGGCACTCTTTGGGTTGGTTATGGGACCTTTAAGGGGTGGAGCCTTGCTGGAGGAAGTGTGATACTAGGGGTTGGCTTTGAGTTTGTATAGCCTGACATCACTTCCCATTCTCTCTCTCCCTCTCTCTGTCTCTGTCTGTCTGTCTGTCTCTCTCTCTCTCTGTCTCTCTCTCTGTCTCTCTCTCTGTCTCTGTCTGTCTGTCTCTCTGTGTCTGTCTGTCTGTCTGTCTCTCTCTGTCTGTCTGTCTCTCTCTCTGTGTCTGTCTGTCTCTGTGTGTGTGTGTGTGTCTGTCTGTCTGTCTGTCTGTCTGTCTGTCTCTCTCTCTCTCTCTCTCTCTCTCTCTCTCTCTCTCTCTCTCTCTCTCTCTCTCTCTCACACACACACACACACACACACACACACACACACACACACACACACACTCACTCTGTGGATCGAATCTCAGCCTACCTCCTTACTACCTTGCCTCCCATTCCCCCTGCCGTGTCTTCTCTACCCTGATGGACCGTGTCCCTTCTGGATCTGTAAGCCGAAATAAGCCTTTGCCTTTCTGATTTTCATCTTGTCAGTGTCCTGTCACAGGGACAGAAAGGTAACTAATACAGTCAATACAGTAGTCGGGTACGGGCAAGGTCAGTAGAATTCCTAAGACAAAGGACCTGCAGAGAGAAGTAGATCACAGCTGATGCAGATATCCGTATTCCCGGAAAAGGTGATTTAAAAGTTATTGTGACTACATTTCTTGTATTCAAAAATTTAAGTTGAATAAGAGTCACATTAAACTTCTGGAATAAAAACCACACACAGTATGAAAGGGGTAAAAAAAAAGGTTAGTGTGTTAAAGATTGAAGACAGTGAAGACAATAGAACTGTTCTGAATGAAACACGGAGAAGAGAATTTTTTAAAAAGGAAATAGCATCACTGAATTGTCTGACAGACAAATAGTGTGAAATTGGAATATTCAAAGGAAAAAAAGCACGTTTGGAGAAGTAATATCTGAAAATTTCCAAATTTGGTGCAAACTGTGAATCCATAGATCTGAACACAAGAAGCATATAAAAAATGCATCCAAGGTTTTGAAAAATGATTTAAAAAGAAAAAAGTTATAAATAGTTATGCTTTATTTAAAAAAACAAAAATAGGATGATGAGTGTGGTGGTGCACGCCTTGAATCCCAGAACTCAGAAGGCAAAGGCAGGTGGATCTCTTGAGTTCAGTGCCAGCCTGGTTCAGGACAGTGAGGGCTGTACAGAAAAACCCTGTCTCAAGAAACCAAAAATAAAGTAAAATAGGGCCGTCATGGTGATGCATGCCTTTAATCCCAGTACTGGGGGTGGTGGTGTGCAGAAACAGATAGAACTCTGCGAGCTAAAGAAAGGCCAAGTGATCTACATAGCAAGTTCCAGGACTACATAGTAAGACCCTGACTCAAATAATAAATAAATAAATACATTTTCAAATATTAAGTACATAAATTTATTTATAATTAAAAAGAAGACTGTGATGTAACTGTGTTAGAGGACACTTGTCTAGCATGACCCTTGGTTTGATTCCCCAGCGCTGGATGGAGAACAGGGAAGAGTTTCCCTTGGTTTATGTTTTCTGAGAACTTACTTCAGGCTCAGCTGACTGTTACAGTAGGCCAGGGGCAAGGTGGGTCATAGTCCGTCATGTACTTGATGAGAACTGCTGTCCCTGTGCCAGCAGGTCAATGAAGAGACAAGAAGGGACTGGAGACAAACGTCTGCTTTTTCAGGGCACACCTGTGGTATTCCTCTTCTTCAAGCTAGGCTCTATTTACCCCCACTTCCTAATCATCATGCATCTATCTATGAATCTACCCACGAACTAAGTCAGAGCCCTTGGGATACTGTCACTTCTTTCAAAGCCCATCAGATAGCAAACAATCTTTCCGAACATGAGTTTTCATTTCAGATTCAAACCGTAGCATATTCCAGTGCGTGAATCTCTCAAATGTCGCTTACAAGAGAGCTAAGTGATAATTTTATGTGCAGTGCCAAATATTTATCCAATGAAGGAGTTGTATTAAGAAAGAGCAAGGAGGGGCTGGAGAGATGGGTCAGCAGTTAAGAGCACTGGCTGCTCTTCCAGTGGACCTGGGTTCAATTCCCAGCACCCAGATGTCTGTAATTGCAGTTACAGGGGATCCCACACTCTCACACAGACATACATACAGGCAAAACCACCAATGCACATTTAAAAATAATAAATAGAGCAAGGAAATCTTAATTTCTGGTAATAAGATAAAAATTCACTTTTGAAAGTGAGCAGAAGGTTCAAAGTGAGTGTATACTCGAAAGTTAGCGCAGAACCATGCAAGCATGCCATTGAGTAGTGAAAGGAAAGCAAATGAGAATCGTTGCATACCTGTAAAACCATCTCTGGGTAATTCACAGTGTTGGTGAAGATACTGAGGAGTCAGAGTTCTTCCTCACTACTTCCGGAAATGTGAGATGGTACCACCGCTTTGAGAAACAGGGTGGGGATTTCTAAAACTTCAAATATGGGCCTGGGGAGATGGCTCAGTGGAGAACGTGCTTACTGTGCCAGCATGGGGATCTTAGTTCGGATCCCAGCACCCCCATAAATGCCAGGCTTAGTGCCAGACCTGTAACCCCAGCACTGGGAGATGGAGACAGGAGTATCCTACTTCCTGACCAGCCAGTCTAGCTGTAATGATGAGCTCCAGGTTCACGGAGAGACCCTGCCTTCAAAACTAAGATGGACATAAGGGTGACACCAGTAGCCACACACAAAGAAGCAAAGAAAACTTTCACATTGCCAAATTACCAAACTGTAGACTTTAAGTATGTGTGCCTTGTTCTATTTCAGTTATGTGTCAGCAAAGCTCCTTTGACTACGAGAAAAACCACTGCCCTCATGTGTATCCCTTGAGGTGCATCATCTGTGTCTCGTGTTTTAAACCTGAGAACCCATCACAGCTCGTCCTTTTCTGTCATTGACAAGCTAACATAAAAACCTCACTGTGTCAAATGCAAATGTCAAAAATGCACATTTCCATCAGAGAAATATCTCGTGTTCCTTTGTTAAATGTTCAGAGATACATGATTGGGCCTTGTGAAGCAAATAACACCCAACTTCATAGGATTTAGGAAAAGAGAATGCATTCAGAAGAGCCCAATCATTCACACACATACCACACACACACACACACACACACACACACACACACACACACACACACGGCAGCCTTTTATGTCCTCGCTCAGAATTGCCAAGTGATGAAATGTAGGCCACCAGATTGAATTACTCCATCGAGCAGCGGCTGCCCTGTGTTAATGGTAATTGCGGAGATGCTGCAGTCTTTCTGGGCAGCATCTCAGATATTTACCTCCTACCGTTTTTCAATTCAAACCTTTGATGAAAATATTCCCAGTCCTTCTTTAAAGCAGACATCCAACTGTCTTTCTTGACAAAAGCAAGGTCTCTAAATCAGATCCCGACAATTTCTGACACAGCGGTCTACCTAAATCACCTTTTACCTGAGTCACTATGTCATTTCCTGAAGGAGAAAGTGTCCATCAGAGGAGCAATTGCTGTAGGTCTCAGGGTGAGAAGGTTGAGCCTGCCAGGAAAATGGAAGAAAAAAGGGGGAAATTATTTGTTCCTTTGACTTGAGTTGAAGAAATTCAATGAGGGGTTGACTAAATATAATAAATAAAATAGGATTGTTATTTGTCTTGGGGATCCATATATGTGAAGGAAGAGAGATCTTCAGATATTGTTTTCAAGATGGTAGGGAGTGAAATTCAAAGTTAGTTTTGTGTTTATTTGTTTGCTTATTTAGTTTGTGTATATGTGCATGCCCACATGAGTTGATGTGTACCACGTGCATGCAAGTCCTGGAGGTGGCCTGAAGAAGGCATCACATCCTCTGGAACTGGAGTTACAGATGGTTGAGTCACCTGATATAGGTGCCGGGAACCAAATCCAGATCTACAAGATGAGTATACACTATTAATTTCTATGCCACCTCTCTATTCCTTAAAATAGCAATTTCATTTCCGTTCCTCCTTTCCTTCCTCCCTCCCTCCCTTCCTCCCTTCCTTCCTCCCTCTCTTCCTCCCTCTCTCCCTCCCTCTCTCTTGTTGCTGTTTTATGAGACACAGACTCATGTATCCCAGGCCTCACATATTCCATGTGGTCACAGTTGACTGAATTCCTGATCCTTCTGCCTCCAGCTCCAGTGTATGTGATTATAGACATGTGCCACCATACCCAGCTCCGTTTAATGTTTTCTACAAGCTACAACTTTTAAGGAAGCAGTAAAACATAGTTATTTTGTTCATGTTGTTGTTGCCTTTTAAAAATTCATGTTTTTGATTGGGTACCCCAGTCTCACCATATTGAGCAGTTTTTTACTTTACTTTTGGGGCCTCAGCTCGGTTTCTGGTCTCTTTTTGTCCCCAGTGGAACCTATCACACTTCAAGAAATAAAGGTTGTAGAAGCAATGCCCCTGGCACGTGCTGTAAACAGCTTGCTGTTGAATCGTGGTGTTGCCCTGGCTGGAGAACAGGATGCGGGAACGTGAAAGCCAACACTGCTGAGAAGTTCTGGATGACCCGAGAGTGAACCTCTCTGTGTTGATCTCTCTGGCTG
The DNA here is from genome assembly GCA_902168415.1 of Peromyscus melanophrys. Taxonomy (NCBI): domain Eukaryota; kingdom Metazoa; phylum Chordata; class Mammalia; order Rodentia; family Cricetidae; genus Peromyscus; species Peromyscus melanophrys. The sequence goes on along the minus strand of CABHPR010116140.1, from coordinate 12,400 downwards.
GTGTTGGTTGGACCCTGGTCTCCCATTTTGTTGGAAGAGTGTACTTGCTAATTGCTTTTCTGGATCCAATTGTAGCATCATATGTTGGATGGATGGAGCCCTCTGGGGACTTGGCTTTCCAGGTTTGGTGAATGAGCAGCTGAAGGCACAGCAGGCTTACTCCCTGCTGCCAGCCTGAGTTTGTTCTTTCCGAGTGGATGCCTCATTATGGCATAAGCTTTGGAATGTTATTTGTCTGGAATACTGTCGGATAGTGATAGTGACTGTGTGTGTGTGTGTGTGTGTGTATGTGTGTGTATACATGTGTGTAGGCACGTGTGTACTCATGCTTGTATGTGCATGTGTATGTTCATTGGTAACGGAGGCCAGAGGTCAGTGGTGGTATCTTCCTTTATCCTATTGTGTTGTGGCAAGATCTCTCCAAACGCAGGGCTCATCCATTAAGCTAGGCTGCCTGGCCAGTGAGCTCCAGGGTTCCACTGACTTCTCATAAGTGCTAGAATTAGATACACATCACCTCACTCATCCTTAAAAACAAAAACAAACAAACAAGCTACATTTATTTAGTGTGTACCCTATGCTTTTTTAAATTTTTTAAATATTTTTCTATTCATGTATGTATGTATGTATGTATGTATGTATGTATGTATGTATGTGCTAGGGATTACAAGTTTGCACTTCCATGCGTAGTCTCACAGTGCTGAGGATAAAACCCAGGGCTTCATGCATGCTGGCTCAAACTCTTGAACCCAGCCTTGGACTAGAGCCTGTGGTATTATTGCCCTCCAAGGTTCTCTCTCAGTTTGCATGGTCCCAGCCAGAGCATGATCAAATTTTTAAAACATCAAGCAAAGCTATAGAGTGGAGACTTGGTAAAATTAGATTTGTGAATAAAGCCTGTATGTTTTAGAGTCTCGGAGTGGGAAGAGTGAAAAAGAGGAAGAAGGAACAAATGTTTCCAAGTGTCTTCCCACGTCAGTCCCCGAATGCAGCCAGCCCTGACTCTGATGTGGCCGAGTACATGTAGGAACACAGACTCCTTTGAGGAGCTTGCCTCTCTCCAGTCAGAGGTCAAGGAAGGAGTGAGCCTCCCAAAGATGTCTCTCTCAGTGGCGGCCATTTGTTCCTGTTCTCTTTTATTCCTGTCCTTCTCTGGCTTCTTTACAGATTAAAGGCTTGGACAGGCCACAGGAACATAAACAGCTTATTGAGAAAGTGAGGGAATCATAGGTTCCTGAACCCCTAATGTCTATGTCTTCCAGTTGTGCTTGAGCTCTTTAAACTGAAACCCAAACCTGGGTTTGCCCTGTGCTATAATAAACACACATACACAAACTGTGTGTGTGTGTGTCTGTGTGTGATCAATATATATTATAGATAGATAAAATACATGTAGGAGATATATAAAGAGAATAGATATATATCAACAGAATATATGTATGTAGAAAGAATACACACACACACACACACACACACACACACACACACACACACACAGACACTGTATGTAGAGAAAGAGAATATATAGGGAAAATACTTAGAGATGGGGAAGGGACCAAGTCTCCCAAATACCTTGTATGTCAATGTTCCCAGTGGCCTATGTTCTTCAGGGTGTCCCCTACTCCTAATGGCCTGTTCACATAATTCATGAATAGTGTCTGTCTTCCAGATCTAGTGACCTTTCAGGATCCCACCTCAGACTCTTGCTGTGTTGTCAGACTTTAAGGCTTCAATACTTGTATTTTTATGGGGTGCTTCTTAATATCCAAACCAGACTGTGGACTAGCTGGCTGTATGATATATCAGAACGAATAGTTTATGGACTGTCAAGGACTTGAAAATCTCAAGCTGTGTTCTCTGAGATAGTGGATAGAGTTTACTAAGCATTCTTCAGTCTGTGTCTGTCTGGTGCTCAGACATAGCAGGATTTTATATATTCCCTTCATCAGGGAGAGGGATTCGTAGTTAGGCCCTCATAGTGCTCTTCATTTACTGAGAGTATGTAGTATTAAAAAAGGTTTCTTCTAGTATGCCAAGATCTTCTATCTGTCTTTCATCCCCAAAACTGTCATTTTTTTTTTTTTAACATGTGGCTTTTTAGCAACACGTGCAATCAGGTGGTTCTTGACCACCTTCACATCAGGGGCTTGAGTAACTTAGTTGAATATTAAGAAAATATCTGATGGGCAGTACATTCTGACTGTCTTAAAAGACCATAATGTACTTGATGAAGTATCCATGGAAGGTGGTTTACTGTGATTAACAACACTGACCAAAAGCGGAACTGGTGGAGGAAAGGGTTTGTTTTTCTTATAATTCCAGATTACGCTCCATCAGTGGTAGAAGTCAGCGCAGAAAGTGAAGCAGACACCACGGAGGAGTGCTCTGGCTGCCTCCTCTCTCATTGGCTTCTGCTTAGCGAGCTCAGGGTCACCTGCCTAGGAACAGTGCTACCCACAGTGGTTTGGGCTTTACTATACGTATTAGCAATCCAGACAGTCCCCCACAGACACACCCACAGGCCAGTATCACTGAAGCAGTTTTTCTGTTGAGGCTTCCTCTTCCCAGGGCACTGTAGGCTGTGTCAAGTTAAAAGTAAAAACTAATCAGGTCAGTGACCTTCTGCAGTGTAGAGAGACAGCTAGGATGTTGAGACCTGTCGATTGAGTGATACTCTACTAGCAAGAATGCTGTACTAGCCTTAGTTTTAAATATTTTTAATAGTATTTTGTGTGTGTGTGTGTGTGTGTGTGTGTGTGTGTGTGTGTGTGTGTGTATGTGTGTGTAGGCAGGCAGGCACGCCCATGTGCATGCCACGGTATGTTTGTGGAGGTTAGCAAACAACTTGAGGGAATTGGTTCTTTCTCTGTACCCTGGGTCCTGGGTCTTAAATTTAGGCTGGCCGCCTCGGCAGAGTCTCGACCCTCTCAACCGTTCATTTTGCAGTCCGGCACGTGCAGAGTCTTGAAGACTTCATTAAGAATTCAACTTCTTCAGGATCCGTTGGTGGAGTAGCTCCTCATTCATTGAACAGTTCCCCAGTTAGCCTCAAAAATGTTCTGGGTGGTGGGTTCCTAGGAGGTCTAGGTGATGAAATGTGATGTTGAGCAAAGCTGGCCTTAGACACAGTTATTTTTTTCCCCCCTCTTTCACACTGTTGTAAATTTCCTGACATTCCACTCCCAATACATCATGCCCGTGTTGACTCTCCCCCTCATGGCTGTCAGAAGCTATGCTTCTCGACACTAACATGAAGACATTTGGAAAGGCCTTCGTGCTCGTCTGACACTGGGGAGCTGCAGAAGAATGCACCGGCTACACAAAGCTGCGTTTGCTCTTCCCAAACCCATCATCGCTTCTGTAATGTGCCCAACGAAATTGTGACTTTTTTTTTCCCCCTTTAGCAAATTCTTCTGTGATGGAGCTGTGATTTGCAATAATCTTGTCATACCATGCTCAGAATACGACTAAATGAAGACATTTGTGGAAGGCAATGATTGTGAAGCACATGCAAATTTCAGCCTGGCTGGAATTAATCAATACGGAAACAGATCCTTCATTCCAGACATCATGATGCCACCGCTAATCCCATAGTGTTCTATTTCCATGGGAATTGGGCTTTTATGTTGCGTTCCATCTCCCTTCTTTTTCCATGAAGACAAAGTACAGGGTTTTTTTGTATTTTTAAATCTTAACAATAACGTCTTTGGGGATAAGGATTTGTTAGGAAGAAAAGAAGAGAAAAATGAAAGACTTCCCCTGTGGGGCAGTTAGCATTTTCTCTTACCTTCAAGGTGCTCATTTAGTGAACCTTCCCTTTGATTTTCCCCCCTTACTTTACAATTGTGATTTCATTTTTAAAAAGTCTTGGACGGTTTTATACATGTATATAATGAATTGTATTTGTTTCACCCCATTACCCTCACGTGTCCCCCCTTTTCTCCCCCTGGGCCCCTCCTGCTTTCATGTCTTGTTTTACTGGTTTTGTTGTGACCCACTGAGTTTAATTAGGGCTGCTTGCTGGAGCATGGATAACTCCTTTAAAGGTCCCAGGCTTGGGGCTTAAGGGGGACACTGAGGTGAATTGTCCTTTGGGAAAAGAGATTCATTAGGAGAGTTATTAATGCCACCGAAAGGCAGCGTGACAGCGAGAGACTAGCAGTTAGACAGCTTCCTTGGTCGGCAGACAGATAGGGAAGGGGGCCATGAGCAGGAATGAAATCGGTGAACTTCCAAGATGGCTGGTTTCTTCCTCCCTTTCCTGACCTGAGACAAAAGACCTTGCAGGCTCTTTTTTTCCCCCTCCCTTCAGCAGCACCCCCTGCTGATAAACTGGATCAACTCATTTGAGGCCTAGTGGGGACATGCTACAACAGTTGGGGGCAGTCATCCACCTTACCTTCAAGCCAATCAACCAACCAACCAACTCACCCATCCTAAATCAGGAGAGGAGAACTCTTCAGGGATTTAAAGATCCCAGCCCTAAGGAAGAGACTGGATTTTCAGCTTTGGAGTCCCACCCTTGGTCCTTTTCTCTGTGTGTCTGCCTCATGTGTGTGTCCTCACCCCCAGTGAACGGCCTTTCTTCAACTGCGGGTACCATCTGCAGCTCTCTGCGGCTTTGAAGGTTGCCTTGGGTGCCGCCTGTTGCACCCAAGAGTCTTCTTGCCTTTTGCTTTTTAACTGGCAGAGAAAACAACATGATAAAACACCTAGACTGTATCCTTTGGGGGGGTGGGGGATGAGGTCCATCACCACTCCTGGACTGGTCAGCAGGGTCTGTGAGGAGAGTTCAGGCCTGTGAGACAGAGTAGAGGTCCCTTTTTACAGGTTTCAGCGGATGGGAAACCTGTAACCAAAATCAACTCCGAGGGAGGGGGACGAGACGAGGGAGGGAGACTCAGATGAGCAGCGCTTGAGCAGCCTGTGGTCTGGGTTCCCACAGTTACCAATTCACTAAGTGCCAGTAGGGATGGGGACCCTTGGTTTTGTGTTTTGTTTTTTGTTTTCTCTCTCTGAAAATTTTAGGACTCATAAAATGGCAGTTAACACAATCCTCATTATTGATTCAGTAAACAACACTAGTGTCTCCATGGCACCTCATTTTTTCAGGTCAACCATTTATTTCTTAGAGTGGACAGCTCATTGTTGATTTCATCTCCGTTGTTTGGGAGTTTACTTGTTTTGTTTTTAGTTTTTGGTTTCCTGATGTTTCCATTTGGGGTTTTTTTTTTTTTTTTGTGTGTGTGTGTGTGTGTTTAGTTTTGTTTCAGAGACAGAATCTCGTTCTGTAGCCTGAGGGCCTAGAACTCATCATGTAGCCCAGGCTGGCCTTGGAATATTAAGAAACAACCCTTCCTGCCTCAGCCTCCTGAATACTGAAGTTAGTGCACTATGCATGTTCTAGCTTTGGGGAAAGAAAATTGTCATAAAAATCACATGTATTTGGGAAAATCTAATATAGTCATAGCTACCTTCCTGCTGATCTGGGCTGTCAATCTTTGTCATTTGCTTTGGAATGGCAGGGCTTGTTTTTCGTTCTCATGCTTTGCTCCAGAATTTGTAGGAAGCAGGAGTTATCCTGCACATCCTTTATATCACTCCCACATCTGAGAACCTGGCTGCTTGTTCCCAGTCCCTCTCAAGGTCTTTTTTTTTTTTTAAATTAAATTTATTTATTTATTTTACATCCCAACCACAGTTTTCTCTCCCTCGTCTTCTCCCATTCCCCCTCCACCCCATCCACTCCCCCTGTTTGTCTTCAGAAAGGGGCAAGCCTCCCATGGTTATCAACAAAGCATGACATATCAAGTTGCAGGAAGACTAAGCAACTCCCCATGTACTAAGACTGGGCAAGGCGACCCTGTATGAAGAACAGTTCCTGGAAGCCAGCCAAAGAGTTAGGGACATCCCTGCTCCCACTGTTAGGAGGCCCACAAGAAGACCAAGCTACACACTGTCATATATATGTAGAGGGCCTACGTAGGTCCCATGCAGGCTCTCTGCTTATCAGTTCAGCCTCTGTAAACTCCTGTGTGTCATGTTCCTTGTTTTTGTAGGTTTTATCATGATGTCCTTGACCCCTCTGGCTCCTACAATCATTCCTCCCTCTCTTTAGCAGGATTCCTCGAACTCAGCCTCATGTTTGACTGTGGGTCTTTTTATCTGTTTCCATCATTGCTGGATGAAGGCTCTCTGATAACAGTTGGGGTAGTTTCCAGTCTATGAGTTTAGCAGAATATCTTTAGGCATCATTACATTGACTTTTTTTTTTTTTTTCTCCAATGGTGTTTGGTTTTTATCTTAGGTCTCTGGGCCATCCAGCCTCTGGGTCCTAGCGCTCCAGACAATGTCAGGGGAGTTGGGCCCACTCTCCTGACATGAGTCTGAAGCTGGACAAGTCAATCTCTGGGCCACCCTTACCCCAGCACATCCACAGGCAGGACAGACTGTAGGTCAAAGGTCTAGTTCTTTAAGAAACTCTTTATATCCCCTTTTGAGCTCCAGTGGGTAAGTATCTACAACCCAAAAGTTCTGGACTTTTTTTTTTTTTTTTTTTTAAAGTCAAGGTGTTTATTTCCAGCCCTGGCTAATCTGGAACTTGCTTCTTATATAGTCCAGTTTGAACTCACATCACACTGATCCACTTGACTCTGTTTTTTTTGTTTTGTTTTGTTTTTATTTTTGTTTTTGTTTTTGAGACAGGGTTTCTCTGTGTAGCTTTGCACCTTCCTGGAACTCACTCTGTAGCCCAGGCTTGCCTTGAACTCACAGAGATCCACCAGGCTCTGCCTCCTGAGTGCTGGGATTAAATGCGCACGCCACCACTGCCTGACTTTGACTCTGCTTCTTAAGTGCAGGATTAAAGGTAGGCACTACCATGCCCATCCTGAATTTTTGAACAAAAAATTTCAAAAGAAATTGTAAGATCAGTATTGCCTACCAAGGGGAAATCATGCTGGAGTTATTAAAGGGGGACAGTTCCCATCTGCATGACCCCACCATAAGCTGCGGCCTCCCCTTTTACAGGGTCCAGGACAGTTAACTAGACCTTAGTTTTGAAACCGAGGAATTACAGCTGCTGATGAGGTTATTTTCAGTTATTTTACTATCAGAGTAGAGAATAAAAATAGGGACAATTGTTTTCTTTTTCTATTTTTTTGTTTTTGGTGTGTATGCATATGGTGCATGTTCATGAGTGCACATAATGTGTGATGTTTATGTTCATGTTTGCACAAGCATGTGAAGGCTGTTGTGAATCATCTGTAGCTGGAAGTTTTCCTATGTCCCACCCAGCCAAGTGTTCCCTCAGCCGTTTACAAAATAATCATTCAATTGCTTAATATTACTTACCAGTTGCATGGCCTATGGCAGGCTTTTCACTAGCCAGGTCTTATATCTTAACCCATTTCTATTAATCTATTTTTCACCATGTGTTCCGTGGCTTTACCGGTCTGCTGGCATCTTGCTTCTCTTTTGGTGGTAGCTCACGTCTCCTCTCTCTTCTTTCTTCTTCCTGTCTATCTGCTTGAATTTCCTGCTTGCCTCTAAGCTGCCTTGCCATAGGCCAGTACAGCTTTATTTATCAACCAATCAGAGCAACACATATTCACAGCATACAAAAAGATATCCCACAGTCCAAATCATCCTTGGTGAGTCTTCCACCTTATTCATTGAGATAAGGTCTCTTAGCCAAACCCAGAGCTTGAACACACACTCATACACTCATACACTCATACACTCATACACTCATACACACACACTCACACACACACACACACACACACACACACACACACACACACACACACGAATGCATGCATGCAGGCACACACACATACATGAAATAAAATTTTCAATAAAAATTTTAAAACTAGATAACAAATGGGAGGTGAAAAACATCACTGCCATGAGAAGTTATCAGACAGCATGGCATATATAAAGAGAAGACAGGCAAAAGGAAATGCTTCAAGAGATACCCAGTGAAAACTTTCTGACAAGAAAGACAACAAAACACAGATGTCGTCAGGATAGATGTGAAGAAAAGCTTGTCTGTGTACATTGAAGTCAGACAGCTGAAAACAATGAGGAAGTTGAAATAACAGCAAAAAAAGATTTACCTCCTGTATCATACAATCTGCAACAGAGGTGAATTTCTAAGAACCTCAAAGGTTGTAAGATGTTGTGGTGCATGCCTTTAATCCCAGCTCTTGGGATGCTGAAGCAGGCAAGACAGTGAGACCCTGTCTGACAGACACACACACACACACACACACACACACACACACACACACACACACACACACGGCCCTGGAACTAGGGGTAGGGTGGTTAGTGGAGAGATGGCTCAGTGGTTGAGGGCAATCTTCCAGAGTGTTCTTCCAGAGGACCCAGGTTCAATTTCTAGCACTCCATGGCAGCTCACAGCTATCTGTAACTCCAGTTCCAGGGGATCCAACACCCTCTTCTACCCTCTGCAAGCACTGCCCCATGTGCATGGTACACGGACATCCCATGTGCATGGTACACGGACATAAATGCAGTGAAAATACATAAAATCAAAAAGAAAAAGAATACCTTTAATCTAGTATGCTGTATTTAGGAAATACCTTTTTAAATCAAGGTACAATTAATAATATGAGATGAACATACCATACCCCTACTTTCTGAGGTAAGTATATGCCAAAAATTCTCTGCTAGCAAACCAGTAGTCCAAGAGATTCTTTTTCTAAAATTGTATGTATTCTTTATCTAGTGTGTGTTTTGGTGGGTGTTACAGTGCAGTTATAGAGGTTGGAGGACAACTTGTGGGAGTTGATTCTCTCCTTTTACCCTGTAGGTCCCCGAAATCATACTTCCCCAGTCATGCTTGGTGGCCAATGCTTACTGAGATATCCTATTAGTCCAAGAAATGTTCAATGACGCTTGTTAAGGAATAGTATTGTGGTCCTGTTGAGAACATTTTGTTTTAATCAGGAACGAAAGACATCAGGAATATAAAATTATTGATAAATATGAAATATGTTTTCCTTTAATATTTTTGAAAAGAGATCAGATGATGAGATGGTAAGTCAAAATTGACCAAATGCCCATAAGCGAAATACAACCTTTGGCTTGAGTTATTACATTCGCTAAGACTATATTCATTTTTTAAATTGTTTTCCATTTATGTTCTGTGTGTGTATGTGTGTGTGTGTGTGTGTGTGTGTGTGTGTGTGTGTGTGTCTCTGTGTGTGTCTGTGTGTCTGTCCATGGGACGGCATGTATATGCTGAGGTCAGAGGACAACTTCTGGGAGTCAATTCTCTTCTTCCACCCTGGGAGTTCTGGGGATCAGCAATGTTTGTTTGTTTATTTTTTCATTCCTTCCTTCCTCCTCCCTCCCTCCTTCTTTTTCTTCCTCCCTCTGTGTGTGTCTCGGTCCTTTCACCCCTCCCTTCTTTCCTTCCTTTCCTTCCTTCAGACTTCTAAGAGCCACCTTCAGGGGAAGAGACTCGATATGATCACCGAATGTCCAGTTGAGACCAGATAAAGCTTGCAAAGCCAGTTGTTTGCTCTTGGGCACAGGTTGAAATCAAGGAGTGCAATTGTCTCAGAGGATCTGTAACCTGTGTCAGAATAAAATCCTGACAGAAACAGTGGAAGGAAAATGTAACCACTTGTTGGTAAAGAACATTGCGAAATTTTAAAGATACACAAAAGCTTAAGATTGTGTCTTTTGAACTCTAGAACAGTCATTTTGGCAAACACTAAGGCAAAGTATCGTTAGTATAGTTAACAAGCCAATAGACGAGGTGACTGGAAATTATGGAAAATTATAGGTAGAAAAGAAACCAAAACATAAAATGTAGCGGGTGGAGAAATGGTTCTATGGTTCAGAGTGCTCTCTGGTTTCCAGTACCTAAGTCAGGTGACTCACAGTTGCCAAAACTCCAGCTATAGGGCATCTGATGCCATCTTTTGGCTTCCTCCGGTTCTTGCACACGTAATTTAAAAAGAAAAATAAATACTAAAAAATTTCCAATAAATGTACAAAGAAGAAACCTTTGAAAGTGTAATAGGACTCTACCCATCTTTATTAAAGACACGCAGCCAGAAAGTTGAGATTGCAAAATTGGATAGAAAACAAAACCCAGTTTGGGGCTGTGTTTAAAATGCCGTCCTAAATGTAAGGATACAACTATATTAAGAATAAGAGGGTATAAAACAATACACTGTGAACCATAATTAAGAAAATTGAAGCGACTGTATTAGTACTAGGAAAAATAGACTTGAGGCCAACCATTACCAACAGAACAATATGCCTAGTGAGAAAAGAATAATGTTATGCTATGTAACGTTGATCTCTTCAACAAGGAAAGACTTTGGAACCTGGAGACATAGGTCATCAGTTCCAAATAGTTACTGCTCCTGCAGAAGACTTGGGTCTGGTTCCCAGATCTCCTAGTAGGCAGCACACAACATCCTGTAACTTTAGTTCCAAGAGATTTGACAACCTCTTCTGGCCTCTCGGGGCACCTGGACATACTTGGTGCACCTGTATAAATGCAGGCCCACACACATACACAAGAAGGAATGAAGAGGTAGGGAGGGGAGGAAGGAAACAAATAAATTGAGAAATTGTAAGAGTTTAAAGGTATATATAAACAATAACAGAGCCTTGGAATCCATCAGGGAAAATCTAATAAAACTTCGGAGAATGAACACAAACCCACCAGCGTGGGTGGAGATGTTTATACAAATTCACACAAGGTCACAGAAGACTTAGCCAGTTATTACCAGTCACCTTGACTCAGTTCTCACTGACAGAATATTTCTCCCAACAGTTTTTAAGTGCATGTGGAATATTCCTTGATGATACATCATTTTGTGACTTATAAAATTTAGTAAATATGAAGGCCTTGACACAGTGCGAAGAACATTCACTGGCTACAGTAGAGTTCAGCTAAACTCCGTAACAGGGAGAAGCACAGAGCCCCCCCTCCCCAATCTTAGGATTTAAAGAGCATACACCTAAGTAACCCGAGAACAAAGAGAGAACCACAAATTCAACTTTGTTTGCTGCCCTAAATCAAGCCTTTTATTTCTGATCCTTGAAAAATTACACAAGTATACAGTGTTCTTCATACTCACACATATTTAATAATGGTGACAATTATGGGGCTTGGTAGTGATAAGTATATCATATGCTTTAACTACTTTTGGCTTAGGGGCATTCTCTTTTGACTCATTTGGGGAATTATTATTTTGAAAAAAATCTATCAAATTTGACAACTAATTAATACGGAAAATACACTTAAAACCTTCTGCCTTACTTTTTAAAAATATGGATACATATTTATCTATTTATTCAGTGTGTGTGTGTGTGTGTGTGTGTGTGTGTGTGTGTGTGTGTGTGTATGTGTATGAGAGAGAGAGACAGAGACAGAGACACACCCACCTTTGGGAATTGATTCTCTTTCTACTGTGTGGCTTGTCAGCAAATAAGCACTGAGCCCTTCTGACTTCTTCCTCAGGAAGTTTTGGAACTGCCACACATGTAGCTGGACCTCATATTGCAGAGGTTGTGCTGGGGGATTGGTGCGTCCTGAGCTTTCCAGGTGTGAATTGGTTCTGCAAGTCAGTGGCCTTTCTTGTCTGTCACAGTGACTACTGTCTGTCCTGTGACGAAGAAGTCTTTCCTTTTGGGAGATCTTATATAGTTCCCAGTAATTATACCCACCGGAACAGGAAACGTGAGGATGTAGACAATTGAATCAGGAAGTAGAATCTTTTATGAAACAGAATAAACAAAACATGGAAAGGCTAGGGAGTTAGCTGGGTGGGTAGCATGCTAGCCTAGCTCTTCCAAAGTCCTGGTCTGAGTCTCCATGACAAACTATAAACCAGCCATGGTACGGTACACCTGAATTCCTTTACTGCACAGTAAGTTTGAAGTTAGTCTAGGATACATGAAATCTGTGTCATAAACAAACAAGCAAAACAATGTACAGAATTCTGCTTTGGTTTTAAAGAAAGCACATGAGTACATGTTTTTGAAGAATAATTCATAGTGTGATAGCAGTAAGGGGAAAATTCTTATTATGTCTCTGAATCAGAGTCTCGAGTAACCTTTATATTTAGAAATTTATATTAGGTTTTGGGTGACATACAGTCCTCTTTAATAAAAGAGAATATAAAGTCAGTTATTGCTGGTGGGTGAATGCATTTTGGCTTTTCTGCTTTTTTTTTCTCTTCCCTTCTGAAGTATCAGCAGCTATTGCAGATAAGTTTTTCTCCCAAGTGTTAGATTATCATTTCTCCCTTACTGCCAGGAAATGATAATACAAGATTTTCTCTTCTCTGTGTATGTGCATATGATGTGTGTGTGTGTGTGTGTGTGTGTGTGTGTGTGTGTGTGT
>CABHPR010116139.1:0-23622 GCA_902168415.1 Peromyscus melanophrys | reverse complement strand
CCCCCCCCTCAGGAATGCACCAACAGCTGGCCAAACATAATCCACCACACAGAGCCGCTTTGTAGAATTCCTAACAAACAGTGGGTGGACAGGCCAGACATACGTCCCAGAGGAGCCCCCATGACAACTGGGAAAGCTGCTCGCTCCCAGCTCAGAGCTCAGTCCACCCAGCTCACTCCTAGCAATCGACAAGCTCCTTCTACCCACCCAGCCCTGACAGAGGCTATGGAGAAGCCATCTGCCTCTGACAGCAATAAGTAGGCTGCGAGCTTTCTTCACGCTGACATCAGCCATGCTCTGCTTCATGTCACACACCTCTAGAAACTCGACAGCTCCAACCCCCAGCCCATGATCAGCAGCAGCACCTGTACTTCACCATCTAGCTGTGAGCCAGGAGGACCCTCCCTCTTCCTTAAAGAATTTCCTTTATTAAGCACCACTGATCCTAGCATGGAAAGCATGTAAATCTAACACTGTATTCATCTCCACTGAACGCTTAGCCCCTGAAGCCTGTGGTATCCAGCTGGCCTCAAAGTCATCTGGGATACATTTATTTTGATGAAAATCGATCACATTTCTATTTAAGGGACAGAATTTTTCCGCCATACTGAATACAGCTGTGTTTACAGGGCTCTGTAGGAGAAGAAAACAAAACCCGCACAGTGAGTCTTAGCCCAATGCTGAGCACTCAGAACTTCAAGGAGTTAAAACTGAAGGGGCTTGCTCTGCCATTATAAAGAAAGTCTACACACAGCTGCTCTGGCCAAGCTTTCTGGCTAGCCAGGAAATGGGTGTTGAGCAGGAGCTGAAAATACTGACTGTAATCAAACCCAACCCAGCAAAGTGATTCTCTCTCTCTCTCTCTCTCTCTCTCTCTCTCTCTCTCTCTCTCTCTCTCTCTCTCTCTCTCTCTCTCTCGTGTGTGTGTGTGTGTGTGTGTGTGTGTGTGTGTTACACACTCCCTTCCATGTCTCTACACGCATGCACATGCACTTAAATCCATGCTGCAAGACTGCTATTTTCTCTGGGGATACTGTATAGTCACCCAGCCCATCAGTTTCTTCCTTGACAGTACCAGGGACATCCATGCTGCAGTTTACAGTTCCTCCATGCATGTGCTGGCATATACATTATGCCATCCTCCCTTAGACTAAGACTGCGGAGCCCAGAGCAATCTCCCCACAGTCAGTGGCAACATTGCCTCTTCTTTTCCCTCTGCCTTTCTCCAGCTCTGCCCTGCCAGGCAGACACAGCAGATACCTGGTTCATCCATCTTCAGTTCCACTCTCTGGGAAAAAAGCACCACGTCCAGGCCTGGGTTGTCTCTTCAGACTAATAATCCTAGAGAGCAGCCAGAGCTGAGTGCATGAGGCAGGGGCTCCGGCTGCCCTCGCTCGCCCTGTATGCATAGCATCGGTGGGCATTGATGTATAGTATTCCTAAATTCCCCTTCCAGTCCTTTGCATGCCCCTAGCATCCCATCCCAGTCTTCTGCAATTTCACCCTGTCTTCCAAGACCCCCATCCAGCTGTGAGGAGACCCTGGCCAGAGCTTGCAGCAGGTCCTTCTTCTGCAGGGCGCAGACAGGCGACTCCGGGGTTCTGGGTGTACGGTGGGCCATCTCAGGCGGGAGTCAGCAGAAACCATGCAGGTGAGACAGGCGAAGCTTGGTGTGCCCACAGTGATGCAGCCCTGGAGCTGTGAAGAAGACACTCTGGCTTCACAATTTCAAAAAAACAAAAAGAGAAAAAGAAAGAAAAAAAGAAAGAAAGAAAACAGCGCAGCTCGGTGCCTGCGGGGGTGGAAAAAAATAGACACAACCAGAAAAAGCAATAGCTAAAATCAAATTTCAAAACAAAAATAGGAATACAGAGATCAGCATACTTGATGCGACTTTTATTTCTGACGTTTTCTTGGTTTATTGGCCTCCCCACCCCCTCCAAAAACTCCCAGTCCCTGAACGCCCGTCTGTCCATGAGTGCCGAGTCTCCAATGCGGTTGCTCCACAGTGCCGCAGACCTACATCACATGAGGAAGCACATGACGAGCCGGAGTCGGCTGCTGCTGTGGTCAACTGTTCCGCCGAGGCAGAAGGGGGGTAGGAGGCAGTGCCCCTCTCACGCTGCCAGGAAGAAATTTCCTTAAAAGAACAATGGGAGGGCGGCATCTCAGAAGAAATGCTTGAGCAACGTGGACTTTTCCATATGCACACTGATGGAGAGGGACCGTGGGTACTTGAAGACGAGCAGAGGATGCTGTACCGCAGACACAAGCTGGATGGCAGCAATATTATTTCGTGTGTGTGCTCATCAAAGCTGATTCCGTTGAAGTGGATTCCTGAAAAGCACATACCATGTCTTCCGAGCATGATCAGGCTTGGAAAACCAATTCTATTATCTCTCCTTGCAATCTGTATCTGAACCTGCATTGTGAATAATTTATTTTTAGACTAATAAGAAGAGGCTTGCCAAGACTGCACCCTTTCTATGGCGAGTAGTGCATGCAGTATTCACCCAAGTGGGAAAACCTTGTCTCTTTGTAGGGAGAAGAGAGAAGACAGTGTTTGTTGTTTAAAAAAAAAAAAAATAAAACAATTGCAATGTCTTATTTAAAGGCACACATACAACAGTAACATTCCCTCAAAAGTCATCATTCAAAACAAGGGAGGCATTTCTGTTTCTTTAAATTGACAGGTCTCTGGTTTGCACATTGGCATCTCACGCTGGCATCTCACGCTGGCAAATGGGAGTGAATTTTTCTAACACTGGACAAAGCCCTTTAGCCACTTAGATGTTTGTACTTTGCAGCAAAAGGACAAGCAAGAACTGCTCCCCAAAACACCCCTCTGCAGAAGTGCTGAGTGGGTACCACTGTTTCACTAGAGAGAACACATAGGAGAAAGATGACATCGGGGTCTGCAGATTCTGTCATACATCCCAAAATTAAGCAGGTTGCCTATTTGAACACTCTCAAAATGTAAGAAGTATGCTAAGAAATAAAAAGTATAATCGTACTGGCTGATCAAAATGGAAGAAGTGTGAATGAGTGAGGTGACTGTCTACCTCCTATGTCATTTGACTGTAGTTACCCAGATTAGAGGTTGTCAGTTCCTTGGTGATGCACACATAAGCCTTCCTCTGTATTCCTGTGTAAAGGGCTATTCCCGACCTGGAAATTGTGTGGAGCAAGACAGGCATGTTCTCAAAGTGTAGCAACTGCACATGTCTTCTTTCCCTCCAAAGACAACCTTCTATCAACCTGAGTACTGCAGAGTCGATCTAGGAAGCTCAGCAGCCATGCTTTTCTCTCTACCCCCCCCCTCCATCCCCTACCAAATCTGATAGAATCCTTCTTTACAAGTGGCCCTTGGATTTCTGATTCCTCTCCACTCCATCAGAGTCACACTGCACTACTTCATATCTCGGGCTACTTGCAAACTACTCCCACTAAACTGCTATGTTTGCATCACCCAAAACCACTGTCTATATGTTCAGGACACCTCTTTGCCCATCACCAAGGCTGGCCCTCTACTCTTCATATTCATATTTTATCAATAAATGGTATTATCTGCTTGTATAACTATTTAAACAAGCTGTTCTACTTTGTGTACAACCTTCATTGAGTAGCAAAAAAAAAATTCTCTTGCTTTGTTAATCACTGTAGAACAATGGCATATGAGCACTCTCCCCACCCTCAAGAAATATATGTGCAGGGCCTGCACCACATTTTCTGTTGGCACTAAGCTTGTATTGCCTTCAGTGGCAACTATTCCTGAGTTTTATTCCTCATGAAAATAATAAATGAGTCTGAATTTGCCTGATAGCTGTGGGTCAGAGAAGGAATGCCATGGAAAAGCTGAAGGAGGGAAATAGTTTCTACAGAAACACCTGGAAAGGTGCCTCAGGGTCCCAATTTGCAGTGAAATTTAAAATGCCAGGCCAGAGGCTGGGGTGAGTGGCTAAGTATCAACAGCATCACTGAAAACTGAACATGAACACTTGTTAAGCACCAGAGTCTATAAGAACCCCTGTAGATCTGGCACCTTACTTAATCTCAGCAATCCTACAAGCAAAGTACTTTTAAAATAAGTTACTTTCATGAAATCAGAACAGAGGCAGGTGCAAAGCATAAACACACCCAAAGGTGACTGGAATGACAGACTTGGTTTTAGCAAACTAGACCAAGGTACTAGTACTAGTACCTTGGAGGGTACTAGACCAAGGAGGGCCACATTCTAAAGCTTTTGCCTCTCCTCCCCACCTTAAACTGGAAGAATAACAGTCCACCTGTAAGATAACAAATCTGGAGTCAGGGCCAAGGCTAATGTTTCCAGGGTGAGGATCAGATACGTGGAGAGCATGGTAGTTCCTTTCTGAGATGCCCCTATGCTGGATGTAGGTTGACACCGCACAAAGCAAGCACCAAGAACGTACAAAGGCATGGTTTAGGAAGGTGGATGGTGCTTATATCTACTTTGTGTTTCCATTTCTGGAAGTTATCTTTGTCTGTGAGGCAAGGAAATGGCTCTGAACTTTGCTGAGGCTGGGGAGGAAGACAAGATGGAGTCTGGAGGCTTTATGAAGAAAGAGCTACAATTACTAAAGACAGCAAGATGACTTCCAGCTAGAAGAATGCTTGGAACGGTTATCCTTTTATATTTTGAGAGAAGATTTTGCTGTGTTGCCCTGGCTAACTTAGTAACTCACTATGTAGTCCAGGCTGGACTCAAGCTCACAGGCCTCCTGCCTCAGTATCCCAAGATGAAATTGCAGGTGTGTACTACAAGCCCAGCTCTAGATACACCTTTCAAGACAATGAATGTGTTGCGTGGCTTTATGTCAACCTGACGCAAGCTACAGTGTCATGGGAAGAGAGAACCTTAACTGAGAAAATGCCCCCATGAGATTCGCCTATGGACAAGCCTGTGGTGCGTTTTCCTAATAACTGATGGATGTGAAAGGGCTCAGCCTATTGTGGAAGGTGTCATTCGGGCAGACGGTCCTGAGCTGTGTAAGAAAGTAGGCTGAGTAATCCACAAGGAGCAAGCTAATAAGCAATGTTCCTTCAGGACTTCTGCTTCAGTTCCTGCTTCCAGGTTCCTCTGCCTTGAGTTCCTGATCTGACTTCCCTCAGTAATGGATGGTGGTGTAGCAATAAACCCTTTCCTCCCAAATTGCTCATGGTCTTGGTGTTTTTTTCACAGCAATAGAAACCCTAAGTAATATGAAAGTGATAAAAAAGAAGTAATGCCACTACATGGAATAACATGAATTTCATATTTCACTGATATCTGAGTGGCTTTGGTGGGCTGGTTTCCATCATGACATTAAAACCATAGAAAGAGACTCCATGCCCTCTCTCTTACTCTACCTTTGGCCCAGTCTCTCGGTGCTACCTGCTTGACTCACAACTGTACACCTCAGTCCCTTCTTTCTGTCTCGACTGATCTTGCTGTGTCCCGCTTTGGCTACAGGCCTACCCCATTCTTGTCTCCTTCCTAATTGGAAGGCTACGTTTATCAAGGTGATAGGTGTGCTAACAGCTTCAACATTCACACACACATGTAGAGAGCGAAGGGAAAAACCACAGGAGTTTATCAGCCTCCTCGCACAATTTTAGCTAACTGGAATACTAAATTAACGAAGGTACCTCATTTCTTGGACAATTAATGGAAGTTAATGTGACATACTGCCTCTGGCCCTGGAAGTGAAAAGGGATGTTATTGCCTCGTGTTATTGCTGAGGGGAAAAGTGCTATAATCTTTCTCATCAGCAGTAAAGAACTGAGCTTTTAATGCCCACATATATTTGAGTAGATCACCTCTAAACAGGCTTCAAGAGCAATGTGGAATAACTAGGGCACTGGAGAAGCAGATACATTGCAGGGCAAAATATTGTTTAAAAATACAGGGAAATTTATGCTCATCTATTTTTGTTTCTACCAGTTCAGGTAAGTTCTAATAATCTAAATATACGAACAAGAACACCTGGTCTGAAAAAAAAATGGCTAAGTAACCAACTCAAGGTATGATCATGGTAACTGTTTAGTTCAGTCACACACATATTGCTCCCCCAGGCCAGTGTATTTTACTAAGAAGAGGGGGAGAAGTGAAGAGAGGCTGTCTAGGCCCTAAGAGCTCTTCTGAGGTAGAAAAATGGTTCTTTCTCATTGACAATGGGGAGTCCTTGCATTTAATGGTAATCAAAATTAGCAGCGGCTTATGAAAGACATAAGGATATTCACTCCTAAGAGGAGGCTAACCCGCCTCGGTCACTGTGAAGTCCTACCATGAAAGACAGAGCCTGGGCAATAGGAATATTCAGTGGAACACTGTACTGTGCCATTACAATCCTGGGAAATATGAATGTAGATCAAGGGAGGGGTTTATCTACTAGATGACTAGGGGACTGAAAAGTATATGCTTTTGTCTTCCAGCCTCCCCAACATGGTTGATGAATCAAGATTAGAGCTTCACAAAGCTGGCTGACAAAGTGACTAATTGTCAGCTGCTGGCAGAGGACAGACTTCCCCTCTTTCAGGTCCCCAACATTACTACCTAGTTCCATTTTACAGAGGCCAAATGCCAAGTTGAAGGTAGATGGACTGTGTTTGTTCACCTGTGAGTGGTTTGACCTTAGACTTCACAGGGCACTGTCAGGAAGTCGGTTTTTCCATGCTCTTTACAGTAAACAAAGACAGTGTGGCTGGGCTCCAAATGTTACAGAAGGTCACCGACCAAACTGCCTCCCAGACAAAGACTGCTTCCAGAAATTGAAACACAAAATAGATGTGAGCACCATCAACATTCCAAACTGTGCTCCTGTTCATTCTCAGTGTTTGCCTCAAACAATGTCACACATATCCAGCATAGATGCATAATAGAAAGAGAATCATAAAACCCCGGGTGCTGGAAAGTGCCTTAAAGGTCATCTGGTGCACCCGCAAATCTAAATTGTGAATACTGCCCTTTAAATAGCTCCTCCCTGTAATCACCCAGGCTTGGAGGGAACCCCTCCAGCAACTGAAAAACACATGATGCCCTGGCAGAGAGATGAGCTCTTCTGTCTTTTGAATGTAGTAATAGGGTATTTAAAAACCCTGAGCCAGAAGGCCCAGTTCCATGGTAAAGGGAGCTATGAACTTTCTGTCTACAGACTCCAAATTAAGATTCTGAAGGCTAGTCTACATTGTAGCCGCCCCTTACTACAGGACATATCACCCACCCAGGGATCCCTTCTCTACCCACAGTTTCTTTCATCTTTCCCCTATGACTTCCTGTCTATTCAACCTTCCATTTCCAGCAGAAGAATACATTCTGAATATCAGTAGTTGTGATGATTAATCTTGACCATCAGTTGATCACATTGAGAAGAAGCTCCTAGAAGATTAGTAATGGTCAGTTCTGGGTGTGTCAGCGAGGACTTTTTAAGAGAGGATTAACCAAGAGGGAAAGATCAACCCTTAGTGCAGGCAGCACCATCCCTTAGGCTGGGGACCAGATGGAAGAGGGTGGGGAGGTGTTGTTCTCTCGACACCCTGTGGCTGCCATGAATGTGCCATGAAACTTCTTTCTGCCATGTCCTCTCTGTCATGATGGACTAAAGCTTCTTCAATCATAAACTAAATTACCCTTCCTCAAGTTGCTTTCTTAGGTGTCTTGTTTCAGCCATCAAAGTCTAACTAGCACCATCATGCTTTAAGAGATGTATCACACAAAACAAAATATGTGGTCCATTGGCACAGCCCTCACAGCACAATGGTCCATCACTTCTCTCATTCCAACAGAACATATTTCAACTATTGAAGCCTGACCCCCTTTTGCTTCTTAGTAGACATACCAGATTGGTGGCCCTTATTGTACCTGTCCTTCCACCTAAGTCACACAGCTACCATCTTTGGAAATGTCTTAATGTATTTACCTTTTCTTAATTACTACCTATAATGTAGTAATATTATAGTCTACGGTATTAAAAAATGTTCAAAAGGGAAAAATAGTGAGCTATCTTGAATGGAACACAAAAACTCATAAATGTATGTATCTTCCACAGGAAGATACAATGTCCTTGAAGGGCATGGTGTTTTGCAAGGCAGTGACTACACCTTCTGTTGACTCCTGTATCACAGCCTCACTGCATAGGATACATAAAACAGCCCCACCTGGTGGGAAAAATGCCAGACACAAAGCCAAAGCTCTGGGTTCCAGCATCTGTTTGCCACAAACTGTTGCTCTGCTACAAAACTCTTAGGAAAGTTGATTATCTCTCCTGAAGTCCTTTCTTTCTCAGCTTCCAAGTGAGAGCCATAACAAGAGGCACCCCATGCCACACAGCATTTGAACAGTTTCTGGAAAGTGTTAATGAAATTTTAAATATTCTTGAACCTAACATAATAAAATAGTAACCCGGGGCTGGAGAGATGGCTCAGAGGTTAAGAGCACTGACTGCTCTTCCAGAGGTCCTGAGTTCCCAGCAACCACATGGTGGCTCACAACCATCGGTAATGAGGTCTGGTGCCCTCTTCTGGCCTGCAGGCATACATAATAAATAAATAAATCTTAAAAAAAAATAAATTAAATAAATAAATAAAAATAAAATAAAATAGTAACCCATTGGCTCAGTTTCCCACAGACATTCATCAATATTGGATAAATTCCACATTTACTAGTGTCTCCAAACAAGTAAGTAAGTGTTGTACTTACAAATCAAAAGTGAATTGCTTCACTTTCTTATATGTCAACTAGGTAAATTAAATAAGTCTGACTAGGGCTCCTAGAACCCCATTGTCTGGTAAAATAACAGTTTTGAATAGGTGAACCAATTACGAAGCCTCTTGGTAAGGAATAAATGTCATAATGTGATATCATCTATCATCGACACATTCCTGTAACTCAAATGTCTTCTAAAAATGTCTTTAATTAACTACAGAGAGAACCTTTAGGTTGAAAAGATCTAGTTTCTTTTTCTTTCTGCTACAGTCATGACAACAGAGCTGCCTCATCTCCATCAGTAGCTCAGGACAGCAATAGTCTTCCTTTTCCGAGCTGGGGGTGAGGGGGTTGTGATGGCACATGATCATACCAAAACAATGCCAGCTCATTGGAAGAATTCGCATTACAGGAACCTGAACGGCATGGTGAGATACTAAGACACATCCAGCCTCCCTAACATTAACCTGACAGTATAATGGTTGATCTTTTCACTAAGTGTGTTATTAGATGATGTCATTTTTCTTCGATCAAAAGAACTAAAAATAAAAATTGGAAAGGTAGGTTTCATACTCAAAATCTGGGCTCAGTTTTGGTCCAGGCTTTCTTTGTGTCCATCTTACCAGTGTTCTGGCCTCGGCACTAATTCTCCTCTGAAAAACAAGGTATTGGAGTGTCCAGGATCCAGGAGTCTCAGTCAATGTATCAAGAAGAGGCATAACTGACTGTCTTTTCAAGATCATTCAACAATTAAACTACCTGGGTTAACCAATGTTCTGTTGTAATATTTGATGCCACTGGTCGCTTCATAAAGAGGTTTATTTGAGTCACAACTTGTTATGGATAGAGGTTCAGAACAGCCTTGTGCCAGTCTCCCAGTGAGGGCCCACTAGCTTTTTAATATACTGGTAGAAAGTAAGAAAGGGAATGTTCCATACAGATGGAAAGTTGTCATTCATAATACTCCACTCTCATGAAAACTAACTCACTCCTTGAGGTCAGCACTAGTCCCTACTGAAGCCAATGCTCTCTATGTCCTAATCACTTTGTGCTAGGCTGTAACTTTTAATGGTTCTCCTATCTCTCAACATTGCCCCAGAGGAATGAGCTTCCAACAATGAAGCCCTATCCAACTCATGTACGACCCAAGATATTTATGACCCTGAAGATTCACAGTAATAAACCTCTCATTTTTAGAAGCTTCTCTGTAGTACAGACTGGCTAACAACACTGTCTCAGTCTCAAGTCCCTATCTATGAGTCAGGCAGAAATGAGTCTTGCTTTGAGACCCCTGGAACTGGCTGGGCAACAACAGTCATACAGAAAAGGCTCCAGTGAGCAAATCTAAGCAAATAGCCACAGCTACACAATGCACATGTGATCCAGACATGGGCAGAGATGTACAGGTGGACTGATGCTTTTTGATATTTTCAGAATATACTTAGATAACAAGTTATTACAGACATAAGTGCCTACCAGTATTTGATAGGAACAAAAGTTATATACAATTGTTTATTGAGATTAATGCAATAAAGTTTTTGAAATGCAATGATCGTCAGTGATGCCATCTCCATTTAAGTAGTGATGCAGATGAGGTAACCATGAAATCACTGCAGTGACTGGTACATGCACATGGTTGTACAATTGGCTGCTAAAGCAGCAAAGCTTCCTTGGGTCACAGTTATGTGGGACCAGGAGTGTCTGATCCCCCTGGAGCTGGAGTTTGTGAGTTGCCAACCTAGGTTCAGACACTTGTCCTCTACAAACTTAGTGAGTATGCACTCTTAGGAACCAAGCCATCTCTCTAGCCCCAAGCAATGGCTCTTGATAAACCCTCTCCCATACACATACTCAAAATTTATGTAGATAACTGTATGATAAGTATATTTTAATTAACATTATAAAGTTTTATATATATATAACTATATAAATATACAGAAGAGTGTAGCAAAACTCTAATTGGTCTTAATAATAAAAGCCTGGAGTCAGATATCAGGGTGAAAGCTGAAAGATCAGAGAAGCCGAGCAGCCAGCCATTAGAAAGACTTCTTACCTCTAGGAATCCTCAGACTGAGGAGTTGGAAAGGTAAGAGGTGACTGTGGCTAGTTCCTTTACTTTTCTGATCTTTCAGCATTTACCCCAATATCTGACTCTGGGTTTTTATTATTAAGACTAACTAGAATTCACACTACAGAAGAGGTTATCAACATAACTTTCTGCAACATGAATTTACTCTGTTTTATTTTTACAGTCCTAGGAATTGAAACGAGAGCCTCCCACAGGCTAGTAAAAACACTCTACCACTGAGATAAACCCAGCACTCTTTACTTTGTATCTTGGGACAGTCTCACCATTCAGGCTATCCTTGAGCTCACTCTGTAGACCAAGCGGGCTTCAATCTTGAGATCTTCTTGCCTTAGCCTACCAGATAACCGTGTGACAAGCCTATGCCACCAGGCCTAGCTTGATCCAATTTCAGATATTCCATATTAAGAAGCAAAGGTTTATTGTCACTGAAGATGCTTGAAAGAATATCTTGTCGCAGAATCCAAGGAACTCTTGTAAGTATTCAGATATCTTGATTTCTCAGCATATCCACAGTTACTCTTAGCATGACTACTTTGAGAGGAGAAGTGTTTATTTTTATGAGTAAACTAAAACTCCTGAATGACCTGAAGTGACTGAGGCTATAAAAAGACATGCTGACCAGTACCAGTGAGCAGATAACCTGTAAGAGTAAATGCTGAGAAAATTCAGTGGAAGAATCATTCCTATAATATGAATGGGGTTATATCCATAATTATAAATGACTCTGACCCACTTCCTGAGTTAGGCTCTAGTTTTCTTCCACTTTACGGATGAGGAAACTACAACAGAAAAGTTAAGTAACTGACCAAAGCCAACAGCCAACAGGTGGCAGAGTCCGGCTGTGAATTCCATCAGTGGGGCTCTGGAATTCTTGGCCTCTAGTTGGCCCATCAATCTGTTTTCTACCATTTCCTTCTTTCTTTCTTTTACCCCCACCATAATACTCCTTAAACAAAACCAAAGTAGGTTCCTCTCTTGGATCTGCCCCCTCTCCAGGGTACTGTAGACACAATATGTGGGGCTGCGGAGATAGCTCAGGCAGTAAAATGCTTATTATGCAAGCATGAGTCCCAGAACTCACATCAAAAAGCCAAGGACTGAAGAGATGGCTCGGTGGTTAGGAACTTTTCTTGCAGAGGATCCAATTTCTCTCATAGCACCCACATCAGGTGGCTCACAACAGTCTAACTCCAGTTCCAGGAAGTCTGACACTCTCTACTGGCCTTCATGAGCCCTGCCATGCACACATAAAACAATTTTTTTTAAAATAGGGTTTCTCTGTGTAGCCCTGGCTATCCTAGAACCTGAACTTGTTTCATAGACCAAGCTGGCCTTGAACTCAGAGATCTGCCTGACTCTGCCTCCCACGTACTGTGATTAAAGGCATATTCCACCACACCCAGCCTAAAATAAAACTCTTAAAAGAAAAGAAGGCCAGACATAGCGATGCGTTCTTGTAATCTCAGCACTAGGGAAGTAGAGACAAGAAGACTCCTGGGGCTTGCCAGCCAGCCAGTCTGGACTAATTGGCTATCCCCACACCAGTGGAGGAGGCCCTGTCTCATAAAACAAACAAGTTAGATAGCACTTGAGAAACAACAGAGGTTGACCTCTGTCTTCCACCTGCATGCATTCACCTGAACACACACACACACACACACACACACACACACACACACACACACACACACGAGAGAGAGAGAGAGAGAGAGAGAGAGAGAGAGAGAGAGAGAGAGAGAGAGAAACAGCCACAAAATGTAAAGAAGAAAACATACCATTTCTAAAGACATGTTTACACCAGAAATCACTGTTTAAATGACATCTTTTAGAGTTTTAAAGAAAAGCAACAATGGAACAACACAAAAGTTGTTGTTCATTTACATCACTGAGACAGTGACTAGAAAAGCAAGTCAGAATGTGAGCCTGAGCTGGGACTGTTGGGAGCGCCAGGGAGCCTGCCAGCAGGTCTACATGGCTTGAGAAGATGACAGGTAATGTAAATAATCCGCTGCATTGGTAAGATGTCAGGGGTATGTGTGGAGTGTCCATGACAAGGAATTGTGCTTTCTAGGGGAGCTTTGCAAGTGCTTTTCTACTTCACAGATAAGGAAGGTGAGACCAACAAAATCCAAAGGTTAACAACTGAGGAGGCAAGATTGGTGCTTCTCTGCATTGCAGTCTAAAGCTTGTGCCCTTGAGATTCCAAGTCAAAGCACAAAGATCAAGTCCAAAGAATCGTCTCAGTCAAGAGTGAGGTCTGAGCAGACTAATGGGTCAAACTCTAGGCAGCAGGGTCACGAGAAACATCACCACTGAGCACCACTGGGAGCAGGGGTCACAGGTCAGAGATGCTCTGCTTGCTTTGGAGGGCTGAGCATCAGACCTGTGGGGTGTGGAAGGATCACAAACTCTGGGTTGCCTGGATGCTTTCACAAAGCCAACAAACTCAACTGGTGCAAAGCCTTTGGGGTGTGAATGCATGCATAATCCCAAAACAGGAGCCTTGGGAAAACAGAAGATAGGAGAAGGTAGAGGGTTTAAGGAAAGACCAGAAAGTAAATGGGGAACCAGATAAAACCAGGCAAATGATGGGAAAGAGCCCCATCAGTAATAGACTAAGTGAGCGGAGCTGCAGGAAACAAGATGGTGAACCCTGGGTGATAAGATGTCGATGAGATGGAAGAACCGCCTGCTTTATGTAAAGCTCCAAATAACCAGATCACAGTGGACAGCCACTCAAATAATGTCTTCATAATGTAGAGCATTATTGGGAATAACTCAATTCACAGGGAGCTTAAGGCAGCCAATGGTTGATAGCCTGTCAGGGAAAACAGAATGGTAATTACAAAAAAGAATCATATCCTCAGAAAAACAAAACTTAATCAAACTAAGTTTGTAAAGTGTATCTTACAGACACACAGTCTGGACTCCTGCTCTCAAAAACCCCTGTTTCTAGTCTATGACAATTTGTTTAGCTAATTTAATGATTATTTTTCCTGTTACTTCAAAACTAGATATACCGTGACTCACAACATCTGCCTTTCTAAGGAATCTTAAGAAACTCGTGATCACAGAGGATAGAATTACACAAGACTCCACACACTTCCAATTATTATTATTTTTTTAAATTAGAGTATGATGTAATGGCTTCTGTGGTCATAGAAAAACCAGCCTTTGTCAGATGCTCTAGCAAACCTGAGTTGTTCCAATCAGCCAGGGTCATACTTAATCAAATATAAATTAGTAAAATTGATTATCAAATTTCTCTGATTAGTCAGGGACTAAACTGAAACTTCTTACTATGCAAGAAAAACCTTTAATTGAAATTTTCAAAGAGTATCTGCTCTGGTAGTGTCCATCACACTCGTGATCAAGTTACTCTGCCCCTCAACCTTTTCTACATTGTTTTTTGTTTTTGTTTTGTTTTGTTTGTTTAAAGGAAATCATCATCTTATTTCCTTAGGGCAAAATACCACATCTAAACAGAAAAAACGTCTCTTTCCTCCCACTCCCATGATAATTTTTATCACTGTGGACTTAAATCTATCTTATACTCCAAGTTGCATTTGAACATTACCACAACAAGATGAATTTTATTTACAATGTATTCAATTTCATTGCTGATGCTTTTTGACTCTTTGTGGTGATATTATGTTCCCCAAAATATTGCGCACCCTAATAAACTTATCTGGGGTCAGAGAACAAAACAGCCACTAGATATAGAGGCCAGAAAATGGTGGCACACATGCCTTTAATTCTAGCATTCCAGAGGCAGAAATCCGCCTGGATCTCTGTAAGTTCAAGGCCACACTGGAAACAGCCAGGCATGGCAACATAAGCCTTTAATCCCAGGAAGTGAGGGCAGGAAGCAGAAAGGTATTTAAGGCGAGGACAAGGAACTAGAGCCTGGTTAAGCTTTTAGGCTTTTGAGCAGGAGTTCAGCTGAGATCCATTCGGATGAGGACTCAGAGGCTTCCAGTCTGAGGAAACAGGATCAGCTGAGGAACTGTCGAGGTGAGGAAGCTGTGGCTTGTTCTTCTTCTCTGATCTTCCAGCATTCACCCTCCCCCCAGGTTTGTTTTTATTAATAAGACCTTTTAAGATTCATGCTACAACTCTTGGCCAAGGAGAGAGATTGATGGCAGAGCAAGTATTTGGATATCATGAGGACCTTAAAGGTAAGGAGCTGAGGATCTGCCAGAGGATATTTAGGTATATAACCAGGAAACTTTCAATAGTTCTAATATATTGGCATAATTTGATTATTTAAATCTTTGTGATAGGTGCTGGCTGGGTCATACTCCACATTGTTGCTTTTGTTTTGAGGCAAGATCTCACTGTATAGCCCAGGCTGGGCCTAGAAATTGAGATAGTTCTCACCTCTGGCCCCTAGTACTACAATTGCAGATGTCCAGCACCACTATAAGCTTCAGAAATAACTTTCGATGATGCAACTAGGTTATCATGAGACATGATACATGGACTACATATATTATATTCAAGTAATTATTTAAAAAAATTCCATTTTTAAATTACTTAAAACAGAAGCCAGGAGTGCAGGCACACACCTGAAAAATTAGCATGTGGGAAGTGAAAGCCGGAGGATCAGCTGTTCAAGGCCAGCCTCTGATACATAGTAAATCTGAGGGCAGCCTGATGGACTCACATGAGATCCTACATGCAAGTACCAACAAGAAATGCATATGATAATAAAAGGAAAGGTGTAGGTGTGGAATTGGTAGAGGGACATAACAAGTGCTTTAGGAACCTGCTGCCCTTAGTCAGGAGCACAGTGAACTGTAGATATAAGTCTGAGACTGGATAGGCCATGGGCCTCGGGGAAAATCAAATACTATTGTTCTACTAAAGGAACATAGGAATAAAATGACTCCTAACTACATTCTGCTGGACCCATAGATCAGTATCTCTCTCAGCCATCATCAGAGAAGCTTCCTCTTGCATTAGCTTCTAACACAGAGACCCAGAACTGAATAATGTGGAGAGACTGAGAGAACTGAGAACACGCAGTCCTAAATGGATGTCTTCATTAAACTCCTCCCCTCAGGGCTCAGGGAGCGATGCAGAAGAAGAGGCGAAAAGACTGTAAGAGCCAGGGGGAACGGCTGACTCCGAGGAGGCAGTGTCTTCCATACACAACAGGACTGATGCATGTGTGAACTCACAAGACGGTAGCAGCACGCACAGGCATGCTCAGATTTAAGCAGCCAGGGTACCAGTGTTGAGAAGCAG
Organism: Peromyscus melanophrys; assembly: GCA_902168415.1. Lineage (NCBI taxonomy): Eukaryota > Metazoa > Chordata > Mammalia > Rodentia > Cricetidae > Peromyscus > Peromyscus melanophrys. The sequence continues at coordinate 7,579 of CABHPR010116139.1, read as the reverse complement.
ACATGAGCTTCCATCCTTAAGAAGCTATCTGCAATTGACATCTGCTTTCAAAGAAACAGTTTTCCCTAATGAAATCTCACTGGGTAACTAACCACTCTTAGGGGAGGCCCCAATGCCCAGCAGTAGATGCCAATACAAAATGAACTCGATGGTATTTTTGTAGACTTTTTGGTCATATGTTGCTTTATTTGGGCATTTTTTTTTGGTCTTAATGTTCTTTTGTTTCTGTATTATGGCTTCCAATTTTGTGTTTTTATGGGTTTTGTCTGTGTATGTGTGTGTTTCTTGTGTTCTTTCTTCATTTCTAAAATTCTGGGTTTTTTTTTTTTTGCCTGTTTGCTTTCTAAAGAGAGAGAGAATTAAAAAATGGCATGGAGTTGGGTGAGTGGGGAGGTGGGGAAAGCCTGGGAAAAGCTGGGGGAGGGGAAAGAAAAAAACTAAATCAAATAGATGCATGCAGAACTCTACCCTCACTCACTCCCTCATCAATACATGTATATAACAATTAGAAGCTAGGGTCCACAGAGTAGAAAGACCATGTAATAGCTGTCTTTCTGAGGGTGGGATACTTAATAGTTAACATAATATTTCCAGTTCCATTCATTTTCTGGCAAATTTGATAATCGCATTTTTCTTTATGGACCCCATAAGACAGGAAGAAAGAAGCTTTATGAGAATGGTGTGGCTGGTAACAGAGATGGATGTGGTGGGTGATATGAAAATGAAGGAAATAGTCCTGGGAGAGGAAATGTACAGTGGGGGCTGAGGGTCAGGGAGGTAGGAGAAAGGAGTGGGAGTAGCCAAAACGTAGTATGGACAAAAATACATAATTAGAACTATCACTTATCTGCTAATTTTAAAATGAAGCTAAAAATGAATTAATAAAAATATCAAGTGGCAAATTTCATGTTAGGTATCTCTTAGCATGATATTAAAAACCAGTAGCAGGATAAATAAATAGATGCTGAAATTCTGAAATATGGGAGGCCTATCCCTTTCTGAGCAATTATGGAGGAGCAGTGGATTGAAGGGGGCAGAGGGGAGGAGGGGGGAAGGAGTGGGAGGAGTAAGCCAGTAAGCAGCACCTCTCCATGGTCTCGGCCCTGACCATGATGTGGAAATATAAGCCAAATAGAATAGTAATCCTAAGACAGTCGGCAACCATATCAAGGGCTAGGCACATCATGATGAACAAGGCTGCTTACCAACCTCACTCTTCTGTGCTCTAGGAAGAAAGACATTAATCAAAAAAAATGGCAACATAGACATTTGGACAAGAAAGCTAACGCTTTCTCTACATGCCTGGGCTCCCAAAACATTGCACATTCCCAGGTCACAGGATCATGTTGGCTGGCTCCTAAGTGACTTTTTAGCAACAGGCTGAGATAAAAGTGTCTTTGTGTGCCTGAGGCCATGGGCCACTTTAGATAGTTTACATCCAAAAGGTGATTTATGGGGAAATACCAGTTTTTTTATGCCTGAGACTTTGGACCATCGTGGGTCAGTTTCATCTCTGGGGACTACTGACTGAGGAGCTAGTATGTTGTCTGTCTGTGTGTCTGGCCTCCAATAAAGTTGCTGGATGTCAAGCTTGCTTGAGATTCCTTGGTGGGTAATACCTCAAAGGTCCACACTTTGCTCAGGAGGGAATGAAGTATGTCCTTGAGGCTGCACTGGGACATGGAACTATCAGCTGCCCCTTTGCTCCTCCTCAGCTCCACCCTCCCTCTGCTTCCCTTTTGTTGATTTGCATATGTGCCCTTTCTACACAATAAACTGCAGTCATGAACATAACAGTTTTCTTGAGCTCCAATCCTCCCATAGAATGATCAAGACTAAAGGTGGTCTTAAAGACCTCAACACAATGCTAATTAAAACTCAGATAATACATGCTGAAGGAGAACGGAGTAATGGAGGGGAACACAGTTATCTTAGTTTTATTTCTGTCACTGTGATAAACATGACCAAATGCAATATGGGAAGGAAAAGATTCATTTGACTCACATTTCCAGGTCACAACTCATCATTGAGGGAAGTCAAGGAAGGAGCTTCAGGCAGAAAGCATGAATGAAAATTGTTTGCTGGCCTGTTCTCTGGTTCACTTACTAGCTCCTGTTCATCTAGCTTTCTTATACATCTAAGGCCCATCAGCCTAGGGATGATGGTGCCCATAGTAGACTAGGCCCTTCCAGGTCAATCATCAATCACGACAAGCTTTCACAGACATAACTACAGGCCAATTTGATCTGGGCAATACTCCAATTGAGACTACCTTAGGTAACTCAAGACTGTGTCAAGTTGACCATAGAAGCTAACTAGAGTATTTGGGAAGAAGAGAGGTTTGAGATAAGATCTAATGAATGCAGATAAATTCCCTAGTGAAAGGACAGCAGGAGGCAGAGAGAAAATTGTAGCATGTCCAGTGATCTTTCAATTTGAGAAAGCAGGGTACCCACACACAGATGAAAGACAACAGTTATAGCCAAGCAGAGGAAGTTCTAGTGAGCCCCCACAGGCCAGGTATGGTGGAGCTGAAGGACTTGGGTATAATATCAAAATAATAGGAAAATACCGAAGGGTATAACACAAAGGGAGATCATGCTGCCCTTTGAAATGAGTGTCATGGTGACGACAGGGGATTCCATGGGGGTGATGAGGAGATATAACAAAATAGGGACATCTCTTTATGGGACCCAAGATGTAAGAGAGCAGAATCCCTGGCTCACATGATGTGGAGTGACAATGGAAATGCTGAGGAATGGAAATTTTTTAACAGAAATGTAGTGGACATAGTCAAAAGATCTTGGTGGCAAATTAAAAATGAGAGCAAAGAAGGATCTTGGCTGTGATTTGGGGTTATGTGTGTGACATCTACTTGCTGGCTTGTGCAAACGAAGGACTGGTGGTCTACTCAGAGATGAGACACTAGGAGAGGTGTTATTTTTTGCATGGCTTTGTGGTTGATCTGACTGGGGGTAGGGAAATGAAGAAAGGACAGACATATGTACAGAAAAGCTGGGATTGGGTGGGCCATGTGCTCTGACGGAGGTGCACCAGCAGCTGTCTGGAAATTTGGGGGATTTATTTTAAACATGTGAGTTGAGGAGGTGGGTATCAAGCCGAAGGAGGAAGAGAGGGTTTCAGCTAGTCTCAGGAGGTAGTCTCTATAGAGCAGTCTCAGGCTGCAGACATGCAGGAAGTGGAAGCTGCAGTTGACATTTCCACACACACCGACAACATCTCTCTAATCAAGGGAAAGCTTTGTCGTTCCACTGAGCATGACCTGGGAGGGTTTGGGGGTCCTTGACATGGCTGTGTTCATGTCAACAACACACATTCATTCAGAACTTCATCTGCTTCCCACAGAGAGGCCAGATTCATTTTCTTTCTAGATAAGAAGCACCAGAGCATCGTGTATTTGGTGTTTCCACTTTGAGTAATAGTTCTCTAGAGCTGACAATGGAGATGTTCACAGAGTACAGAATACATGGTAGATACAAATCCAGGCTTCATCCACAAGTCAATAACCACAGCTGTGCATTCAAGGGGCATGACACTTGCTCTTCATGAGTTCAAGTACCTTGGATATAAGGACTGGTTTTACTTTTACAAGAACTAGATGATGTATTTAATTAATCAAATGTGAAATATAATGGAACTGCTACACATTAAATTCCTTGCACACATCCTCTGCTTTCTACCTAGTAAAGATTTCAACAAACAGAAGCTGGTAAACAAAGTATGTTCAAAACACTTACAAGACCAAACAGGCCTCTAGAAATAATTCTGACTTTGACCATCCGTTTCACTGAACTTGTGCTTCTGGTCACTGATATATTATTTTTATCACTATACATTTGAATCATATTTAAAGATATTTTAGTGTAATGCTTATTATCCTCATATCCAGGTATACATTATTCACTCCCACAAATGCAGAAATACATGCAGATACCATTGTATTTTATATAGAAAAGAACACCTATGAGAAGACAGATACCCGTACTTAGCAAACCAATTAAATCTCTCCTACTCAGCAAGTACAGAAAGCAAACTGTAATAGAAATGTCAACTTAGGTAGAAGAAAATCAGACTACATAGTTAGGGAAACTGTGGTCTTTTATTTGTTCTTTTGTTTAGTATGTATGTATATATGTATGTACGTATGTATGTATGTATGTATGTATGTATGTGTGAGTGTTTTCCTGACTGTGTCTGTGAACCATATATATGCATCTCCCACAGAGGGCAGAAGGGGACATTAGATCTCCAGAACTGGAGTTGCAGATGGTTTGGGGCCATGATATGGTTGCTAGGAATCGAACCTGTGTCTTCTGGAAGAGCAGTCAGTGCCCTTAACTGCTGAGCCATCTCTCCAGCCCTGAGACTGTGCTCTTGAAAACCCTAGAACATAGTTTCAAAGTCCCGCTCTATAGGTAAATTGCTTGATAACAAACAATCTACTGATTTATTTCCCCAGTTTGTAAAATGTAGATACTTCAAAATGCAATAATAGGCATTGGGGAGAGGATTCGGTGGTTAAGATCACTTGATGCTCTTACAGAGGACCTAGATTTGACCTAGAACCCACATGACGGCTTACAACTATCTGTGGCTCCAGTCCCAGGGGATCCAATGCCCTCTTCTGGCCTCCTCAGGCACTGGCCATCCATATAGTACACAGACATACATGCAGGCAAACCATTCACACACATTAAGTAAATAATAAATATTTTAATGCAGTAGTATGCAATAATCCTCCAAAGTCCTTCTGAAGATTTATGAGATTACTACAGACAGCAATTTTAATATTTTTGCTGGTAAGTTCAAGTTTTTATGCAAGGAGCCTAGCACCTCTCCACCAGACTATCATCACATGGGCATCAACAACATTTGCCTGTGATTTTCATTTCTACACTTTCTTAGTCACTGCTTATATTTATAGTCTTTTTCAAAATGGGGTAAACTCTGATTATGTTTCTGATTAGCAAATTATAGCTACTTTCCAGTTCTGTCTCTCACGTTTTTTTTTTCCCTGAGACCATCTTGATTAGCATTTAGGAGCTCTGCTCTCCTCACAACCAGATATTTATAGAAAAATTATGTTTAAGTGATACTCAAAGCAAAGCATCTTCATTCTGTAGGGGAATGCATTGAGTTTTGGAGGCGTTATTTCACCCAAATTATTAAGGTAGACGTTCTCACCAGGCCCACAGACTACGAAAAGAACATCATGTAGATGTCTTTAGAACTGTCTTTGCTTAAATATTAATTACTGATGGATTCTGGCGTAGAGGTAGTCATTTTTTTTACAGTGTTATGACAAATGGTGAGCCTACCAAGCTCCAGTGGATGGTTCCAAACCTCTGATTGCAGAAATGGCTTGGGTAAAGTTGACAAGTTATAACATGAAACCAAAAGCATGACTGTGGGAAAGGAATTTTCGGGGGTGGGAGAGAGGAGGGTAGATAAGGGCAGAAGATAGACAGGAAAGGGTGGTAGTGGGAATTCACTGTATATATGTATGAAGTTATCAAACAGCAGAATAAATTTCTTAAAAGATTTAATATGGGACCAGGATATTCAGGACATTGAATTGATCTATGACAAATGAGACTCCAACCAAATAACAAGTGGGAACTAACCTCTATGAGATATATCATGGTTAGCTTGAAAATATCAAATCTTTAACAATGAGATACTGAAGAAAATACTCTTGCAAAGATAAAGCTTAGAGAAGCAGGTGTCCAACTGCCAGCACTGTCCTTGCAGGATAAAGGCTGGATACAGGCAGGAAAATAGATAACTGATGCACATGGGACTGCTTCTGGAACTCAGCTAGCAGGTGTGGGGCTCTGCCTATATCTCATTTCATAGCATCATAAAGACAGAAGATAAGATACTAGGTATCTACAGAACAGCTGTAAGCAGAAACTCAGGAGACACCACAGCACAAAGAATTACAGTGAACCAAGAGCATAGTACTTTGAATTCTGAAGAAAACCAATTTTTAGGAGAGGGGCAAAGGCCTTGATCCACCTGCTTTGTAATGAAATATTGTTAAAAGGAATATTCCAAGTACTTGATGCTCCACAACTCTTAAAGTTGCAAATCAACTCTTGCAATGAGAGAATTAATAAATAGGATGTACTTACTATGATACATGATACTCAATAATTAAGGATATGTAAGTATGTCATGGACATGATCATAGATGTTGACATCTCCCTCTATATTCATAGACTGTTCCAGGAAATAATGATTCAAACTTTTATAATTCCTTCCAGGAAGCTGGACTATTCAGCCTATAGCCTAACAGCCTTTAGAAAGCCAGGCTTTATGATTTTACAAGAAAAATACATTAGATGTGCCAAAACTAAGATAAGTCAAACAGGCTGAGAGCAAAGCATAGACTCTAGACAGGAGTCATGAGCTGTGATGACAAGATACAGAAATAACTTTTTTCTTCAGGTTTTAGCTTCTCAGGGCAGGGTCTCATTCTATAGTGCAAGCTAGAGCTGCCCTCAAACTTGTGATCCTCCTCCCTCAGATTATCAAGGGCTGAGATTATAGGTAGGTGTTATGAAGCATGACTCCCAAGAAGAATGTTTTTAGATAATTTATTTTATTTTATAAACATTGGTGTGAGGGTGTCAGATCCCCTGGAACTTGAGTTACTGTCCAGTTGTGAGTTGCCAAGTGGGATTCGGGACTTGAACCTGGGTCCTCTGGAAGAGCAGCCAGTGCTCTTAACCACTGAGACATCTCTCCAGCCCCTCCTCCAAGAAGAATTTCAATTTGGGTGCTTTTAATAGGAGTCTCCTTATGATGGAAACAGACTTAGGTTACAGTGAAAGACCTAGTCTGAAAAACAAGCAGAGTGACTTGGATTTAAATGTTTGTAGGAAAACCCAGATAATAACAGATACGAAAAGGAAAGTAAATCCTTAGGTATGCAGGAGAGGTGTCAATATTTCCCAGAATGTCTATCACCCCATTAGCTACCTAAAAAGCGTAAGAATCATTTTATTTTAAAAATTACATTTCTTTACTAATTATTTATCTGTTCAGAGAAGAGTGTCTATTGTCACAATGTCATGAGAAGGTGACAGGAAAACTTGTGTGAGTCAGCTTTCTCTGTCTACCATGTTGGTCAGAGAGATCAGACTTGGTGACAATCACCCTCCTTACCTACTGAGCCACCTCACAGCCCCCTCTTTATGTTTTAAGAACCTTTATCAATAAAGAAACAAGTATCAGAGAGAAAATTCCAAGGTTGTAGCTCAATGACAGAGCACTTGTCTAGCATGCCAAAGGCCCTACACAAAGCACAATTTCTGTTAATTCCTTAAGAGTTTCTTGTTCCCATCTAAATTTTCCATGAACATCTGAATAGGAATATCCACGGTTTCTTTCTCTACAGTAAACAGAGGCATTATAAAAGACAGACCAGTAAAGGCCAGGAAGAACATAAGTTCGCTGTGGTGGCTTTACAGTACCTAAGTGCTGTTCTCCACAGTGACTTAAGATGACGCATTCATATGCATCATTAATCACCATGGTTTTGGGTTTTTTTTTT
>CABHPR010116138.1:0-21734 GCA_902168415.1 Peromyscus melanophrys | reverse complement strand
CTGTAGTGTACTTGTTACTGTGACTTCCTCTACCTGATTTTTGTTTGAGTTTGGGGTTATGTAGGCAGGTCTGTTCACTATTTCCAGGAGCCTGCGTATTCATAATCTTCCTCTACTTCCAACACATAGCTCTTGGGCACAAAACCGACAAGGTGCTGAGGCCCACGGGACCCAAACAGCAGGCCTGCAGATTTCATTAGAAGCAGCGAGGTTTCTCGCCACAGACCTGACTGAACAGGCACTCCCCTGATTAATTTACTCTGCACTTTAAAGAGAGTGGGGGGTGGAGGGAGAATGCGGGGAAGGGGGGAGGGAGGGAGAGAGAGAAATTACAGAGTGAAAGATTATAAGATAAGGGACTTGCCGCTGGGCGGTGGTGGCGCACGCCTTTAATCCCAGCACTTGGGAGGCAAAGCCAAGAGGATCTCTGTGAGTTCAAGGCCAGCCTGGTCTCCAAAGCGAGTTCCAGGAAAGGCGCAAAACTACACAGAGAAACCCTGTCTCGAAAAAACAAAAAAAAAAAAAAAGATAAGGGACTTGCTCTTCTTCTCAAACTTTAATGAATGATCTAGTACCTCTTTTGTTTCCATCTTTAGAAATTTTAGACAGCCTTCCAGGACTTCACCTGCGCAGAAATCAAATATGAGGATGCCCAAACGCTAAGCACAGCCTCAGTGTGGGTAAGGACACCTGCCAGGAGAGCGGCGACTCAGAAGAGACACTGAATAATGTTAAAGTCCTCGAATTTCTATGAGGAAAAAACACAAACAAACAAAAAACCCTAACTCTATATAGTCGACCCTAGTAAAAGGCGCACGTGAAGTAACAGCTGAGAGTTTGATGATATTAGAAATCACTGATATTTTGTTCTAAATTGAAATTGTTGCAGGTCTCTCAAATTGTTCTTTTATTTTGATTTTGAAATTATGCCAGTTGTGAAACTGATACTATAACTTGCTATTTAACAAAAGTACATATATGATTTGATCACATTTATTTTCTGTATTTTGGTTCTTGTATTTCAGAAAAACTGATTTTTCTTTTGGATCTCATATCGTTTATTTTATGGATTTAAAATGTTATTCTGAGGCTGGAGAGATGACTCAGCAGTTAAGAGCACTTGCTGCTTTCACAGAAGAGAAGAATTCACTTGCCAGCACCTACCTACATCTGGCAGTTCACAACCACCTGTAACTCCACTCGAGGCGATCCAATGTCACACACACACACACACACACACACACACACACACACACACACACACGTAAATCTCAAAAGAATTTTAAAAAGAAAATAACACTGTCACCAGTAAGGCTCATGAATATGTATAGGCGTGTATGCATGGTTTTGTCTGGTTTGGTGTAACATTCTGATCTTTACTTATTGTTGAACTTCTTCCTGATTATTAAGCAACTTTGTCATTTCCAAATAGGTGTCCATGAATTACAGTCCCTAAGTCTTTGCAGCTTCAGTAAAAATGTGAGAAAGACTGCAACACCATTCAAAACATTTGAATCAGCTGGAAAACCCATTATCAGAAGGAAAATATTCCGGACTCATTAGCTACACTGCTGTGGGATGTGTTTCTGTACACTGTGAATATCTGTTGCTATGATTGGTTAATGAAGAAGCTGCTTTGGCCTAGGGTGAGTCAGGTTATAGCCAGGCAGGAAATCCAAGAGAGAGACTGAAAAAAAAAAAAAAAAAAAGTCAGAGGCAGAGGAGACTCCAGCCTGCTGCCCAAGGAGCAACATGCTAGCAGACTGGTAACACCATGGCCACGTGGCAATACACAGATTAATAGAAATGGGTTAATTTAAGATGAAAGAGCTAGCTAGCAAGAATTCTTAGCCATAAGCCATATAGTTTGTAATTAATATTAAACCTCTGAGTGATTATTTTATAAGTGGCTGCAGGACTTTGGGTGAGAGAGATTTGTCCCAACTGTGGGCCTGGTGGGACACAGGAAATCTTTCTACTACACTACACCTTATTCTATTTCTAGCTCCTAGAGAATAAAATTGATTTGCTCTTTCACGAACAGGACCATTTAGAAGCTCTGATAAACAGATTGAAACAGATTGACATGTTTAAGTTGAGATGCAAGTTGTAACTGATGTCTCATAACACATCTATTTTCTAAGTGCTATATGTACTGACTATAAGCATTATCCACACAGTTGAATTTAGGAGTTATGCATTTGTTCTGGTTAGATTTTTTTTTTTTTTTTTTTTTTTTTTTTTTTTTTTTTTTTTTTTGGTCAACACAAGCTAAAAGTAAAAAACAAACAAAAACCTCCATCAGCTTGGCCTGTTGGCAAGTCTATTGGGGGCATTTTCTTGACAACTAACAACTAATGTGGGAGGACCTAGCCCCTTGGTTGGTGGTCCTGGGTTGTATAAGAAAGCAGTATGAGGGCTAAGCATGTGGGTCCAGGCCTTTAATCCCAGCACTCTGGAAGTAGAGGCAGGAGGGTCTAGGAATTCAAGGTCAGCCTGGTCCACATAATGAGTTCCAGGCCAGCCAAGGCTACACTGTGAGACCCTGCCACGAACAAACAAGCAGACTGAGCAGACTTTTAGGAGCAAGCCAATGAGCAGCATTCCTCCATTGCCTCTGCTTCACTTCCCACATCCAGGTTCCTGCCTTCTCTTCTCCTACTGATGAACTGTGACCTGAGAGTTTAAGATGAATACACCCTTTCTTCCCTAATTTGCTTTTGGTCATGGTGTTTTATCACAGCAACAGAAACCAAACTAAGAGAGCAGCAAAACAATAAAGGGAAGTACTCTCCCAGTTTTCAAAAGCTGTGCAATAATATCAAAAGCAGAAATGATAGGCACCAAATGCAAATCCAGCATGGTGTTTATTTCCTAAATTATGAAATGTAAAGGTGTGGTTAGATGTCCCATACATACTAAACATTAAAAGAAAATTTAAAATGTGTACCTTGGAGTCTGGAAGAAAACCTAGGAAAGAAGGTAACTGTAAAGATAATCACACACAAAAAAAGCCATGCTTGGTAATTTCAGTAAAGCTATAAGCAGGTCGCCCTGAATACCAGTTTTCTTTTATAGCAAAGTGAATGAAGAAATCACAGCAGATTCAATTTAATAGAAACGATCACCCTAAATTACAGTCATTTTATATACTAAGATGAAAAAGATTGTTTTCAATTGCATGTAACTATACCTATGGTCACAAATGGTTCAGAATTGATAGACTTCATAGAGTTGGTGGCAGCATCTCACCCCCTTAAGGGTAAGAAAACACATCCCCTCCCCCGCTAGCCCTGCAAAGGGCAAGGGAAGGATCTCATGGACTTAGGCTTTCTGAAGACAGACCTTGCAGGAGAGACAAAATTTGAACTGCCAAAATGGGTAAGAAAGGAATTTTTGAAGCAAAAGAAATACCTTAGAAAATGTTCTGGGAAGTACTCACTTCTCAATCCAGTGAGAGAGCATCTTTACCTGAAATAGAACGTGAAGGTTTACTAATCACACAGAGGATGCAGCTCATGGTAAACCATTGCTTAGCATGTCAAAGGCCTGGGTTCTATGTCCAACACCAATTATAAAAATAGTTATAATTGCCTTCTTGCCCAGCAGGCATGCCTTGCAGCACCCTTCTGCTGTGCCTCTTCATTGAAGGTGGAATCTGCCACTGCTTGTCTTCAGAGCTGGTTGTGGAACTTTCTTTGGCTCACAGATTGCAGCAGGGTTGACTTCCTGTGATTTGCAAACCTTGCACTCAAAAGGCCTTGCATGCTTCAAAACTCATGTTCAATGACTGTTGAGGAATATTATTTTAAACTGTGTCACTTTTGTTTATGTTGCATTTGTTTAACTCTGAAGCTGTGTTACTGTGCCTGTCTAAAGCACCTGACTGGTCTAATAAAGAGCTGAGTGGCCAATAGCAAGGCAGGAGAAGGAGACAGGCAAAGCTGGCAGGCAGAGAAAAATATACAGAAGGAGAAATCTGAGAGGAGGGAGGAGAAAAGAGATGGAGGAGTGAAGAAGAAGGAGCCAGAGAAAGAGGAGGACCTAGGGGCCAGCCACCCACCTATACAGCAAGCCATGGAGTAAGAGTGAGATTTACAGAAGTAAGAGAATGGGAAAAGCCCAGACGCAAAAGATAGACAGTTTAATTTAAAGTTAAGGAAAGCTGGCAAGTAATAGGCCAAGCTAAGGCTGAGCATTCATAAGTAATAATAAGCCTCCAACAAGAATAAAAACCCCCAACAACATATGACTGTGGTGATATTGTGTTCCCCAATATATTGTGCACCCTAAAACTTATCTGGGGTCAGAGAACAGAACAGCCACTAGATATAGAGGCCAGAAAATGGTGGCACGCACCTTTAATCCTAGCATTCTGAAGGCAGAGATCCATCTGGATCTCTGTGAGTTCAAAGCCACACTGGAAACAGCCAGGCATGGTGACACATGCCTTTAATCCCAGGAAGTGATGGCAGGAAGCAGAAAGGTATATAAGGCATGAGGACCAGAAACTAGAAGCTTTTGGCCTGGTTAAGCCTTTAGGCTTATAGCAGCAGTTCAGCTGAGATTCATTCGGGTGAGGACTCAGAGGCTTTCAGTCTGAGGAAACAGGATCGGCTGAGAAGTTGGCAAGGTTATCGGAGACTATTGGGGTCCAGCCCCTAATAGTCTCCTTTCCAGAGTCCGGGGAAGAATCTATCAACCAGCTGAGAATCTGTTCTTAAAGTCGGCGAATCAATCTACGCACGCAAAGTTCTTTAGTCCATTCGCTTTAATTCTCCACATTGTCTCTTGCTTTACAGTTATATATCCCCCCAAAATCACAATCCTCCCCTCCACCCAGGACACCCAGCCTGAACTTCCTCAGGCAGTGATTGTCCGCTATCAAGATCAAATGGAGGGGTGATAAGAATCACAAAGAGGGGCAATAGTTGTTAATTACCATTTGCAACCCAAAGGGGAAGTGACTAATGAATTGACTAAAGGCTAAATTCAGGTAATATTTAAGAGGGATCTTATATGCACGACTATAATCTAAAATGTGTTTGGTAAAAAATGTTAAAAATCTAAATATTCCTAGAAGTGGTTAACTAAGGAGTTAGAGGTCTAAAGTTAGTAAGGCTGTAAGAAGGAAGGGTCTGCCGGGCAGTGGTGGCGCACGCCTTTAATCCCAGCACTCGGGAGGCAGAGGCAGGCAGATCTCTGTGAGTTCGAGGCCAGCCTGGTCTACCAAGTGAGTTCCAGGACAGGCGCAAAGCTACACAGAGAAACCCTGTCTCGAAAAAAAAAAAAAAAAAAAGAAGGGTCTGAGCTAAATTGTATAAAGCTATGACTTAATGTCCACCTGACCTAGGCGTTGTTCCCTTGTGGAATTTACCTTAAGTCAGGAGACTTGTATGTGGGCTGCTATCGCTGTTAGTCCTTGAAAGTTGGGTGCCCACCTGGGCGGTGTCTCCTTGTGGAATTTAAGTCAAGAGACTTGCAGGTGGGCTGTTATCATTGTTAGTCCTTGGAAGTTGGGCGCCCACCTGGGTGGTGTTTCCTGTAATCCTTGAAAGTGGCTAAGGGAGATAATCTGATTCCAGAGAAAGCCTTTCCTGAGGCTGTTCTCCAAATACCTGGAATGTGTATGTCCAGAGAGTGATCAGTCCACACTGTTGGCTCTTCTTAGGGGAAAGTCAATTGGGAAAACTATGAAGGCACACATGATTTTCATAACAGAATACAGCTGATATATAACAAGCCAAGTAACACCAAAAACTCCTTGGGATTTGGCTTCCTCTGGAGGAATTCCCTGATTCCTCCAGGTAGTGACTTTGCCATAACCAGCTGAGTTCTTATGATATATTCCTGTGGCCTGCAGCACAAGGTGAGGTTAGCTGTGGCCAGTTCTGTCTCTCTGATCTTTCAGAGTTCACCCCAATACCTGGCTCTGGGTTTTTTTTTTTTTATTAATAAGACCTTTTAAGATTCGAGTTACACATGACCCCAGCTACTTACTATTATGTGGTCAACTCCAGGGCAGCCTACTGAATGACCACATGACTCAGTCAAACCTAGCCACAAAGCCAGTAACTAGTCAAGCACCAGACTTGTGAAGAAAGCTCCCCAAGACCAGCTAGTTCCTGCCAAATTAGCAACAGATCACATGTAACTGAAAGAAGATGAGAATGACTGACCCCATCCAGACCGAGAGAACTACCACACTGATCTATAGCCATTGCTGAAGCCACTGGGATTTAAGGTGTGTGTTACTGGTCACATAAAGGGCAATTCAGTAATAGGTAATCTCATAGAAAATAGGTAATAGGTATCTCATGAGTGATAGAAAAGCATTGGCAAGCAGAAAGCCCTGCTTAGATTTCTTTAGAATTACAGCTGAAATCTCAGAATCCTCATGGTCATTGTTCATTTATTCTTGAAGACACCAAGGCAAAGTGACCTTGGAAGCCTCTTTTCCCACCCAGCTTCGGAACTTCGTTCAATGAAGCAGACTCATGGAAGCATGCATGTTCTCTAAGCACGTGTTGTGCACTGCCATCCCCAAACCTGACACCCTCACTTCTCCCAACAGCGCTTTGCTTGGGCTTTAACTCCCGGGTCCTCTCACTGCATCAGCTAGCGGTGGTCACTCCCTTCTCTGCATGCTCTGCTGCACAGTTGGCCTTGCTCATTTGTGACTTGCTGGAACCAAAACACAATTTCTTTCTTTTTTTTTTTTTTTTTTTTGGTTTTTCGAGACAGGGTTTCTCTGTGTAGCTTTGCGCCTTTCCTGGAGCTCACTTGGTAGCCCAGGCTGGCCTCGAACTCACAGAGATCTGCCTGCCTCTGCCTCCCGAGTGCTGGGATTAAAGGCGTGCGCCACCAACGCCCGGCCACAATTTCTTTTCTGAGGCAGGATGTAGCCCAGGCTGACCTGGAACTCTCAGTCCTCTTGCCTCAGCCTCCCCAGCTTCAGTGGTATATTTTAAAACTTGTCTTTCTGTATCTCTCTTCCAATAAGATTGCAAAGCCTATAAGGATAAAGAACGGGTCTTATAATTCTCTATATTCCCCGTGATGCCAGCTTTGTAAGTAGTTAACTTGACAATTAGCAAAACTAATAAACTCATTACACCATTCTCTTTCTGCAAGTGGCCAATGTATATATTTATGAATTTCTACATGATGATTTTCTGGCCCATTTTGTCCCTTTCTGTTCTTTTAAGTGGCCCATAACATTGAGGTTATGCCATTTGTTACTGTCAAGCTTAATTAAGCCCATTATAATTCATTAACCCCTGTGCTTGCTTTTTAATTAACATTGATTAACACAAACAAGTACAAAATAGGCCATCAGCACTTTCCAGAAGTGCTGATTCTGATTGTATTGGTAATTCAATACAGTGTTGAAGATGGCAGGATAGTAATTTGTACTTCCTTTGCACAAGGAGATGAATGCTACTGCGTATAACTAAGCCTGGATACAGAACACACCACTCATCCATTTCACCTGATGAAGCCTTTACCTACTAGCTCTTGCTATGGTGGCTTAAACCTTGGGTAAGATTGCTGAAGGTACAGTGCCAAGTAACTTGCCTAATTGCATTCTGGGGACAAATAAGAGAGGTGTTTCAAAGCCGACAGATGGATGGTAGATGGTCTAGTCATAGCAAACCAGCCCCTCGGGCACATGATAGACAACTAAAGGCCAAGATCTCATTTTGTAGTTCCGGGATCAAGTCCAGAGTTTGATTACAACAGGTTAAATGGTAAGAATGCTCAACAATGAGGACCCCAGAGAAAATGACTCCAAAAACTTGGAGTGACGGCACAACCTAGAAATAAATTAGCCTTGCCTGTCCAACAACAAACACTTCCACCAAAAAATATCCTATGTTCCAGATGGTGTTTAGGTACTCCTTCCTCTCTCTTAGAGGTCATGTATATCCTGGAGTTTGTGTCAAGAAAAGGCCACCATGCTCATATGTAAGGAGGTCGCATGGCCGGGAAAGGATGGGCACACATTCGGATTTCTGTATATTTCCAGGAAGAAATGCAGAATGCTTAGAAGCTGCAATGTTTCTGCGCTTCTGCCCTACTGCACTCCAGGGAAGGATTCATGGAACTGACACCATCCAAATCAATTGACCCTGCGCAGACGGCTAGATAATAAGGTCGTGGAGTGCTTGTGGCTCAGGTTTCTGCACCAGGAAATTATGCTGCAGAAGTCATTCAAATGCTGGAAAGGAATGTCCCTGTATAATGGGCTGCTTCCAAGTCATTGCTGAGGATCGTTAATATGCCTTAGATAGCAAACCTCGTGCATACCTGTGTGACTCACAAAGTAGAAATCTGCCAGGTGAAAAATACGTGAAAAATCGCCACGGGCCATCGAGCTTCAAAGTATGGAAGCTTGGGATTGAGCCAGATATCTGTGTTCTGGAGACTCAGACATTCTTCAGTGCCTTCAGCAGAGAGGGGTTGGAGAAATTTCTAGAAATAGAAGAGTAGCTGTCAGAAGCAAGAACAGAATAAAGATGGAAGAAAAACAGCATGCAAATGCAAGTTGACACAAAGGGTCAGAGATGCATGACACGGTGACACTGGTCACAGTCCCCTTTGGTATGTGGAGCATCCCTCCCTGCCACTGCCAAATACTGCACTGGGGGTATTTCGTGAACCCCAGCAGATTATTGGAGTCATGTGATCCTCTTTCCCAATGTCTCATTCTCATTCCCCTCCCCCAGCTATATGTATAAATCTTATAAGTTTTTTTTTTCTTCTTACTTTTAAAGAAGATATAAAATACATTTACTGGGTGCATAAAGTTCAAGTGGATAAATTGTTTCACATGTATATATTTGTCTGCTATAGCAGAATATCTGAGACTAGGTAATAATACTATGAAAAATGAAGGGTTATTTTGCCTCACAAAGAAGAGGAAGTTCAAAAGCATAAAGTCTCCATTGTCTTAGCTTCTGAGGGAGCCCTTAGCTGCTTGAGATCACGGGAGAAAACAGAAAGACAAACATGAACATTCCAAACACAGAGAAAACACACTCCCTCCTGAAGGATAGCATCATCATTTTGTAACCCAGTTACCCAAACGTCCCCACTGGGCTTCACTTACCAAGGCCTCATGAAATTAAGCACTGGCATAAATATCTGTGGTGACAAACCCTACCCAAACCATAGTAATAACCAGATAATTACCACCCAGATGAGATTCCAAACATTGCACATCAATAATGATAATAATAATAATAATAATAATAATAATAATAATAATAATATAATAATTCCCTTGAGTTATAGGCTTTTTACTTTGAAGCTCAGTTATAGAGTAACAATTTAAGACAGTAATAGGCATGCATTTTAGCATATACTTCTCCAAACCTTGACAAATGCAGATGGTGTCATGGCTCCCAAGGATCAAGCTATATAAGGACACTGTCACACGCCAAAATTCCCCTAGGCCCTTTGTAGAATCGTCTCTCTATTCCAATCCCCTAGCAATCACCAATCTGTTTTCTGTGTTCCTATTGTTCATTGTTTTCTAGAATAACATGTAAATTGAATCATAGAATGCATGCCTTTTGGAGTTTGGCTTTGCATAATGCATTTGAAATGCATCCGTATTGTTGGATGTACCCATGGCTCCTTCTGTTACTGAATTTAATTATACCACAGTCTGTTTAGTGGCTCACCAGTCAGAGGACATTTGGTTTATTTCCAGTTCTGAGCAATTATGAATAAAGCCATTATAAATGGTTACACACTGAGTTTTGTGTGAGCCTAAAGTATTCATTTCTTTGTCATAAAAACCTAGGAAGTAGCATTTCTCAATCTATGCTAAATGTATGTTTAAATGTTTCTTGTATACTAGAGTAGTGTATACCATTTTGTATACCTATCAACAGTGTATGAGAATTTTAGATGGAAAACACATATACACACAGATGTGCATGTGTGTGTGTGTGTGTGTGTGTGTGTGTGTGTGTGTGTGCATTTGTGGTGTTCAGAGATAGAGACAGGCAAGTACTCTACCACCAAGCTACATTGCCAGCCCATAGTTTGTTCAGAATCTTGCTATTTAGTCTAACTGACCTCAAATTCATGATCTTCTTGCCTAGACCTCCCCAGTATCGAGATTATAGGTGTGCACTGCCACACACAGCTTGGTTGTACCACATTCTCACCAGCATTTGGCATGCTAATATTTTTAGAGGCATTTTACTAGAGTCGTGGCATGGATTTTTGAAGCTGAACAACATGCTCATAAGATGTATTGCTGTCTTTAGAGAAAGCTTGAAATCAATCTTAAATCTATTTATAGGATAGCAACTTGGACCCCACTAATTAGCAGTTCGTGTTAATGATCCTATCTGGAGCTACTTGAACTCTAAATAAAAAAATAAATAAAAATAAAAATAAATGGCTTTTCTCTTCCTCTTCTCCATCTCTGTCCTCCCAGCCACAACTGAGATTTATAGCTTGACTGCACCTTTGTTTTTCTTTCAAACACTAATAAAATTGTCTTTGAGCTTTCTTCTGAGTCTGTATTTAAATTATTTTACTAAGGAGTCCAACATTCTACAAAGGAAAACTCTGATTTCACTGGTAACAGTATTTTATTGTAGCTGAATGTTTTTCTGTGTCCCGCTTGGTCCGTGGTCAGTACAAATCTCTCCCACCTGCCAGTCCTGCAGCCACTCAGACCCAAGTAAACACACAGAGGCTTATATTAATCAAAACAGTTTGGCCATTAGCTCAGGCCTACCACTGACTTGCTCTTACACTTAAACTCAGCCCATTTCTGTTAATCTATGTCACCATGTGTTCTGTGGGTTTACCAGTGTGCCATTACATGCCGCTCCCTGGACAGTGGGATGGTGTCTCCTAACTCAGCCTTCCTCTTCCCAGAATTCTCCTTGTCTGTTTATCCCTCCTATACTTCCTGCCTGGCTACTGGCCAATCAGCATTTTATTAAACAGTGTGCAAAAGCATTATCCCTTGGCATTTTATAAGATTTTTCTTCAAGATTAAATTATATATGTGTATTTATGCATATATATGTGTTCAAAAACAGATTGCAGGTATATTCATGTGCATACCATGTATAGATGTATATACTCCTTAAATAATGAGATATGCCATTTATTTGATTTGAGTCCACAATCCCTGAGACTTCATCAAATTATTTTCTTTTTAAAAAAAATTCTCTCTTTCTTTGTCTATCTGATTTTACCCCTGTCTTTGTTTCTCTCTCTCTCTCTCTCTGTGTGTGTGTGTGTGTGTGTGTGTGTGTGTGTGTGTGTCTATGTGTGTGTGTATCTGTATTCACACACATATGGCATGGTACATACTTGGTGTGTTCAGGGGACAACTTTTGGGAGTTTGTCTTTCCCTTTTACAAAGTCTCTTGTTTCTGCCGCAATTCTGGCTTGTGACCTTCTGGGTTACTTCCGCCAATCTTCCTATAGGAGTGCTGAGATTACAAATACCCGTCACCATAGCCAGCTTTTTACATGGGTTCCAGGGATTGAACTTGGGTCGCTAGGTTTGTGCATCTAGCACTTTTATGTGCAAAGCCCATTTACTGGTTCCTATTTACTATTGCTCATGTTCCTGTGTTTTCCTCTCCCACCTCTTCCTCAAGAGTAGGAAGAATATTCTGTGTCTTTCTGAATGTGCTGATATCCTCAAATTTGCATGTAAAAATTTGGCTGAGGTATGTCTAAGTGGTAAATGAGTGCACCGTCCTGGATTCAAATCCCAGAGGTTGAGGAAAGAGAAGAAGAGTGGGGAGACATCATATTCCTCAGATTGGAAGTGGGGTGTGTTTGACAGTCAGTAAAGGAATGAGAAAGCCAAAAGAGCAGTTTGCCCATGACAGCATCCGTTCAGTGGGACTCTACAAGCAAAGCTTCCTCAGCTTCACACAGTCCGACACAGGGGGAACAAAACCACAAGATATCCAGGTGTCAAGACTCTGTAGCCCACCTAACAAAGTCAGCTGTAATGAAGTCCCAGGATGCGGGCCAAGCTCCATTTCTTTCTTTGCTGACTATATAGAACGACTTTATCATGGAACCACCAAAATCTGAAAGGAGAAGGGAGGGGTGAAGAGAGGGAGCAGGAGTTTTCTCCTATACATCTACTTCCAAATAGAGATCTAATTCCAGCAACTAAATATCGACTTCTCTCCCACCCACGGCCTCCGAGATGGATGGCCCATCTGGAAGAGTCTCAGCTTGCAAACGTTTCCTGTCCAAGGTCACGCAGACAGGAAACATCCATTTCCTGAAATGAACACCATCATGGAGGCCTTCTTGAAGCTGCCAGGGCTTATGAGCTACTTGCTGATGGAGTGGGGTAATGGCACTGCCAAGTGATGGAAAGGGCTTAGAGTGTGATTTCCTATTTGGTGCAGACAAAATAAAACCATTATCTGTGCTTCATCTTTTTTTAAGGAGATTGTTTTCTGAGCTCTTCCATGCTTGAAGCCTGTTCCAGTACCGAGGAACAATATTATCCTGTCACAGTTATAGATCAGTTCATCACCAACCCAGCTTCCAATCTCCTTGAACTCTTTCTAGAGAAAATGACTTTTCTGGGTCTAGCTTATCTCCAGGTATGGTGCCTACCCAAAAAGATGTTGCTGCAACTATCCATTTAGCTATTGAGAGCTGCCTGCCAGCACAGACCCAGGCACTGAGGGATTTTCAGGTAGCTGCCACCTGTGTGAAGCTAAGACCCATCATTAATCCCAGGTCAGGAAAAATTAGACAGATGTATGGATGCAATGGGAGTGATTGTGTGCTGGGAAGAATTATGAAAATCCCTAATATGAATGAAATCAGGGTCCCTTGGCACCATCGTTGTCTGCCACTGAGGTCTGTCTGTGTCCACTGGCTTACACAGACAAACCACAGAGAAGCCACTGAAAGAAATCTTTATTCTCCCTCTCACACAGTACCCATTGTGAGCCCACACAGTCAAGCCAGCTCTATTTTACTAAGTAGATTTTGATTTCCAGGTATCATATTGCTGTATGTATTCCTTCCTTTTCTTCCTTTTCTTTTTCTTCCTTCCTCTCTCCCTCCTTCTCTTCCTTCCTTCCTTCCCTCCCTCCTTCCTTCCTTTGTTACATAACCAGGAATGCGGCAAGCAGCAGGCTTCATTCCAGCCCCCTATGCATCCATACAAGTAGTAGACAATCTTCTAGCCTTGTCTTTTTTCAGAATCAGCATACTGTTAATTCTTTTTTAACAGGTGTGTACAAATGTTTACAGCCATAAACGTGTTGATGTTTTATTTATGATAAAATAGAAAATCACTATTTAAGCATTGTAAGCATAGATTTAGTGACTTTAAATAATCTATGCTATCCATCAGCACTATCTGTCTCTTGAACTTTTTCCTCTTCTCAAACAGAAAATCTGTACTCACTACATGCTAAATCCCCTCCCCTGAAACCACTATTCCACTTTCTGTCTCTATCAGAAAGACTACTCTACTACTCATTCAAAGGAAAACGTGTAGTATTTGTTTTTTGTTGTTGTTTGTTTGTTTTTTCTGTTTATCTCCCCATGCCTAATATCTTCAAATTTTATGAATATTGTAGCATATTTCAGAATCTTATTCCTTTTTAAGGTTGACTGATAATTTTCTTATGTGTTATATTACATTATGTGTATCCATTTGGGTTGTGTAACATAGATCACACTGGCAAATTGTCTTGTGCTGTTTGCTGTTGTTGACACTGGCTACGAGAAGAGGAGACAAGCGCCCCTGTCTCAGAAGCCACAACTTTTATTTCATGTATCCTTCAAATATCCTTGTTCTGAATTAGGCTGGAACCTGACTCTTTAACAGGGAGAAAGGAAGCCAGTGAATGGAGGGTGATTAAAAACATCACAGCACAGGGCTAGAGAGATAGCCCAGAGGACCCAATTTCATTTCTCAGCTCCCACGTGGCAACCATTCACAATTCCAGTTCCAGGGGATCTGACACCCTCTTCTTACTGCCAGGGGCACCAAGCTCACAATTGGTGCTCATGCATACATGCAGGCAAACCACTCATATATAAAACAAATAAATCTAATTAAATGTTTAAATAAAAATAAATCTTTTCAAAACCTTCACAACCTCGAGAATAGCTAGGAGGTAAACAACTTCCAATGGAAGTTACTACTGTTTATATCATGATGTAAACATACCTGCAGTGGGAACAAGATGCCAGATCATCCATGGAGAGAACTCTTCAGGAACTCTAGCCTAACTGTTATAGCGTAGCTTCCACAATTGATTTCTGCCTTATGCTATAAATGCCCAATTTGAAACTGTTTTGCTATCCATCTTCTGCTTGCTCTTTGTTCTTTTACTTGGAAGCCTCATCTGAGGGGAAATGCTCTGCTCTCTCCAGGACTCCTAATCAGGAACTCCAGCTAGCCACCTCAAGTCATTTCTTTTGGAAGTTGTAAGTGCCCAATTTGATGATATCTATCTACTACTTATTATTTGTTCTTTTATTTTTGCTTGAGGCATGCTTAATAAACTCTCTGATTTAAAGCTCTCATAGGTCATTTGTCAGATGACATGGGTTGTTTTCATTGTTTAGTTACTGTGAATAATGTTCCCATGCCCCTAAGTATACATTTTGTCAAGTTCTTACTTTCTATTATATCAGGTAGATGACCAACTAGAATGTGAGATAGCTGCATCATATATGTAACCTTGTTATTGTCTAATTGTGCAATTGTCTAAGAAACCACTATGCCATTTTTCATAGCAGCTACATCATTTTAAATTCAGCTAATATACACATATTCCAATTTCTCAATAAACTCACCAATTTTTTTATTACAGAAAATAGCCACAAAGGACAGTGAGAGCCAGATGGGTAAAGAAGTTTGTAACCAAGACTTGATGACCTGACTTTGAACCCTGATGCTTGCATAGTGGAAGGAGAGAACTGACTCCCTGAGGTGTCCTTTCACCTCCTCAAATTGCCACAGCATAGGCAATAACCTCTCCCCACATACATGCAAAATAAATAAATAAATAAAAATAAAAATTTAAGAAGGGGACTATTTTGGTGTGTGTGTGTGTGTGTGTGTGTGTGTGTGTGTGAGAGAGAGAGAGAGAGAGAGAGAGAGAGAGAGAGAGAGAGAGAGAGGGGTGGGTGGGTTTTGTTTGTTTGTTTGCTTGCTTGATTTTTTCCCCCAGTGCTAGAAAAACAGCTACAGTCTTAAGATGAGTAAGAAATCTATCTTCTGTGGAGTCATTGCCCAGATTTGCTTTGGGGGTTATGTGTTGTTGGTTGTTTCATTACCCTTTACTCTTTGGGGGGCCCTCCACCCAGCTCCCAAATAAATCATGCACACAGTCTTATTTTATTTTATTTTTTTTTCGAGACAGGGTTTCTCTGTGTAGCTTTGTGCCTTTCCTGGAGCTCACTTGGTAGTCCAGGCTGGCCTCGAACTCACAGAGATCCGCCTGGCTCTGCCTCCCGAGTGCTGGGATTAAAGGTGTGCGCCACCACCGCCTGGCCTTATTCTTTCTTGTAAATGCCTGACCTTAGCTTGGCTTATTTCTAGCCAGCTTTTCTTAATTTAAATTATCCCATCTATCTTTTACCTCTGGGCTTTTATCTTTCTCTATTTCTGTATATCTTTCTTTTCTTGTTACTCTGTTTCTGGTTGTGTAGCTGGGTGGCTGGCTCCTGATGTCCTCCCCTTTTCTTGCTCCTTGATTTCTTTCTCTCCTTATATTTATTCTCTTTGCCTGGCAGCCCCACCTATCCTTTTTCCTGCCTTGCTATTGGTTGTTCAGCTCTTTATTAGACCAATCAGGTGTTTTAGACAGGCACAGTAACACAGCTTCACAGAGTTAAACAAATGCAACATAAAGGAATGCAAAACATCTTTGCATCATTAAACAAATGTTCCACAGCGTAAATAAATGTAACACATCTTAAAATAATATTCTACAACACTGAAGTATGAGGAGCTTGACTTTAAGGTCCCATAACTATTGCATACTTTTATGTTGCAATCATTTGTTTAACCCCATGAAACTGTGTTACTTTGCCTGTCTAAGACATCTGATGATCTAATAAAGAGCTGAATGACCAATAGCGACTCAGGAGAAAGGATAGGTGGGGCTGACAGGCAGAGAGAATAAATAAAAGGAGAAATCTAGAAGGAAAAGAAGAAGGAGCAAGAGAAGGAGGAAGATGCAAGGGGCCAGCCACCCAGCTACACAACCAGAAACAGAGTAAGAAAGAAAGGTATACAGAAATAGAAAAAGGTAAAAGTCCAGAGGCAAAAGGTAGATGGGCTAATTTAAAGTTAAGAAAAGCTGACAAGAAAAAAAGCCAAGCTAAGACTGAGCATTTAGAATTAAAAATAAGCCTCTGTGTGTGATTTATTTGGGAGCTGGGTGGTGGGCCCCCAAAGAGCAAAGAGCAAAAACAAACAATACTCAGCTCTTCAATGCTGTGACATATATGTGACTAGCTTTATTTTCTTAAATGACAGTCATTTCAATAGATCCTATTATGGGTGTTTTAAAGTGGAATAATCACTGGTGCTTCACAAGTGCTACTAAAAAAGAGGAAGAGGTAGGTATGGTGGCTCCACACCCATTGAGCTAGGCACTTGAGAGGGTGAAGAGTGAAGATGGTAATACTGAGGCTAGTCTACATAGTGAGACCCTCTCTCTCTCAAAAAAAAAAAAAAAAAAAAACCCAGACAAACAAAAAGTGTGGGAGGGAAGAAAAAGAAGGATGGAAAGAAAGTTAACGAGGTTACTGAGTATCAATCAAGAAATTAGGGAAATAGTCACCATCACCAGAATTGAGGCCACTTTCTATCTGCCAGGATGGACATTCTAGTCTTCCAAATATACGTACCCTGCTGTACTGCCGGACTGCATTCCTCTAGAACTGTAAGCTAAGATAAAACTTTTTCTCCAACTAACTTGCTTATTGTCAGGGTATTTTATCACAGCAACAAAAAAGTAACTAAAACATGAAGTTTTAACCAGAGTAATTAAACAAGAAAAATAAAGAGAAGGCAGTCAGATTGAAAAAGCAAACTCTCTCTGTTTGTAGGAGACATGATATTGCATGTAAAAAAAAAAAAAACTCAAGGAATCCACTGAAAACATTAAGAGCACAAGATTAATGATCAGGCTCAATTTTGCTTCTACATACCACCAATAAACAATTCAATTTTTTGTGAATTTAAGAAAACAGGTTCATTTATACTTGCATCAATAAGAAGCATATGCTGTGCTCTAGAGAGATGGCCCAGAAATTAAGAGCAATGTTTGTTCTTATGGAAGACATGATTCCATTCCCAGCACTCACAAGGTGGCTCACAACTGTCCAGTTCCAGCAGACCCAATGCCCTCTTCTAACCTCCATGGGCACCAGACATGAATGTGGTACACAGACATGCATGAAACCAAAACATTCATAAACATAAAATAAAAATTAAGTCTAAACAAAAAATATCTAAAAGAAAAAAATACTTAGGAATAAATGCAATAAAGTACCAAATTTATACTCCCAAAATTAGAAAACATTGCAAAAGAAATGGAAGATGACCTATAGTTAATAGACGGTTTTCTCATTACCAGATAGAAATGTAGCAGAAGGTAATATGTACAATACACAGAAACATAAATGGCACTGTCCCAAACTGATCTACAGACTCAACACAAGCCGGATCCAGCTCCCAGCTTTTTTATTTTTATTTTTTTATTTTGCAGAAATGGCCCAGCTGATTCTAGAATCCACATGAAACTTCAGGCCAGCCAAACCAGTCTTCAGAAGAAAAAGAACAACAAATGGAATGAAGCTTCCTGATTCCCAATAAGCAGTCAATCAGTGTGCTACCACCATGTTGTCAGGCATCTAGATGCGTAGACTAGAACTGGGTCAGAAATGAATCCTTATATTTCTCATCAACTGATTTTCAACAAGGGGGCCAGGATTATTAAATGGGGGGAGGAATATATGATCTTGGAAAATCTGATTATCCACTTGCAAAAGGATAAAGGATTTTTTTATTAACCACACACAAAACTAAATCAAAATGAATCAAAGACCTTAATGTTAAAAATGTCAATTTTTAGATTCTTAGGAGAAAATGCAGGAGTAAATCTCAGTGACACCGAATTAAATAATGCTTTAAAATAAGACACTAAAAGTTCAAGTGACAGAATAAAAGAACTTGACTAATTTTATCAAATGTAAAATGCTGCTATTTTAAAAGGTACCATTAAGGGAAGCAATTACTCACATAATGAGAGAGAATATTTTCAAATGTTTGCAAGCTGTGTACCCGGCAAGAGAATCAGACAATGAAATAATCAATGAAAAGACAGACCAGCTTAAAAGTGGGCAAAAGTTCTGAGCAGCCATTTCTATGAAAAGATATGAAAATGACCTACACACACACACACACACACACACACACACACACACACACACACACACACACACACAACCAACATTTCTGTCATTAAGGAAACACAAATCACAAGGAGATACCATTTCACATCTGTTAAGATGAATAACACTTTTAAAAAATGGTTCACAATGGCAAATGGAACAGATGAAACTTTCATTTGTTGCTGGTAAGGATACACAATTGTCTAGCCATTTTGGAAACTGCTTTAACAGTTCACAAAATGTTATATCTGATCCATAATTTCAAAAGATATGGAAGTCCTTTTCTAATCAATCTCTCTCTCTCTCACCAGATTATTCTATAATAGCTAAAAAGTAGAAACAACCCAAATGTTATAACTGATAAAAGGATAAACAAAATATGACACACTCACATAGTGGGATACAACTTGCTAATTAAAATAAATGAAGTTCTAACACAGGTCACTATAGTGGTATTCTATTTGTACTGAAATGTGATTTTATTTGTATGTTAATAAATAAAGTTGCCTAGGGGTCAGAGCTATTAGCAAGCCATAGCGAAAGCCAGGGCGGTGGTGTTGCACATCTTTAATCCCAGCACTTGGTAAGCAGAACTAGGTAGATCTCTGTGTGTTCAAGGATACAGCCAGCATTGGAGACACACGCCCTTAATCTCAATACCAACCATAGAAGACCTGGAGGTCTGTACAGACAGGCAGTGATGAGGCAGTCACGTAGTTGGGTTTACAACCAATGAGAAGGAAGAACAAGGACTCTTTATAAGACAAACGCACAAGAAGTAACTCCCCTTTCGGAGAGGTCTCTTGGCAGGAGAGGCTAGCTGGCGGAAAGCGGTAAGTCTCTTAGCTCTGACCTCTTGGGCTTTCATCTTTACATTGGCTCTGTGTTTCTTATTTAATAAGACGGTTGGTTACATCTACAGGTCACAATGTGGATGAGCCTTGAAAATATTATTCTAAAATATATGGTGCAATTCCATTTGTTTAGCATGTGCTGAACATCTATGGAGACAGAAAGAAGGTTAGTGATATCCTCAGGTTTTAGGGAACCAAGAACGGGTGCAATTACCAAAGAGTACAGAATAATGGGGAATGTTGAAAATATCGTAAAATTACAAGTAGCAACAAAGGTTGTATAGCTCTGTGAATAAACCAAGAAAGTATTGAACTGTGCATAATGCATGGCCAAATATGGCATATGAATTGTATCTCAGTAGGACTACTAAAAGTATCACAAGAACATTAGTTTACATTTTATTTTGAACGTTCTTATCTTGTTTTCAATGCTGAGGTATCGTCAGAGCAAATGTAATGAGGCCAGTGCATTGAAGAAAGGTTCCAAATACAATGATTTAAATGATGACTCGCTGGAGTTGAAGTCATATCCAAAATAAATAGGGAGAAAGAAGGGGAAAAGCAGTTTTCCCCTGTGGCATAGCATGCTGACTGCTATGGGAAAGCGTAAGAAAATTCAAGTGTCTGGTTAGGGCATTTGGCAGTGCTGGGAACACTTTGAGCGCATTGGATCTGGACACTTACTGAGTGGCTCTTCAGACTCACTGACTAGATTTAATCTGATGCTTGTTACCCCAGAGTAAGAACATAATGTACAGAAAAGAAAGAGAAAGGGAACTCTCTCCTGTGCAGCTTTGAGAAGAAAGTGTGCCTTGGTTGGGAACATGCAGCAGCGGAAACCCTCCATCACATTAATGCCCTGTCGGCTCAGCCCTGTGCAGTGCACCTCTAAACACTAGATCCGTTCTCTATAGTCGACCCGAGTCATCGCCACCAAGATAACAAAACAATCCATTGTTCCATGTCTTGCCTCAAAGGAAACAATCTGTTGTCGTCATGCTCCATGAGAAATCACTCAAGCCCAAGTTGTCATTGGTGTCATTCATTTGCATAAGCCATTTTCACTGGTTCATGTCTAACAAATATCTACGGGGAGTGCCATATGATCAGACTAACACTGAGAGTAATTACCCAATACATTTCATAATTAACATGCTGATCTTTACGGAAGAATGCCCTTTCTGGTGGCATCATGTTTGTCCAACCTAGTTGATAGTAGATAAATGAACACTAGGAGAACAAGTGGACTTCCTTTTTTTCTGTTCTCTTGACTCCATATAACCTAAGGAGAGGTCAACAAATCCATATGTGCTTAACGAATTGGAGAGAAAATGTACATAATGCAGGGGAAAATAGTCCTCCAGTAACTCGGAAATGAAATGATGCAAGACACTCCCAGGAAACATAAACCAGCCAGGTCTCTGGGGCAGTCTTGCCTTACAGCCGGAGGTCCACTGTGTAGAAGACAAGTGTTTGTTTAGAGAAAGATCAAAAATGAAAAGTGCATAGCATTTGAGGGATTAAAAAGCACCAAATTATACATCTTAGCATTGTTTCATAAAATACATTGACAAGTTTATTTTTCTCAGCCTGGGGATTTTTTAATTTTCATATTTTGGCATCTTATTATCTGGCTGAGAAGTCTCTGGGTGAATCACAAACACAGACAAAGCTGAATTACTCAGCTTGTCAACTTCATGCTTTTGTAACCCTAGCAGGCTGCCTGAGGTGAAGATTCAGAAGTGTCCCATAATATCCCAATAGACACAAATAAAAGAAGTGGGCAAAGTCTGCTTTTTTATTATTTAAAAGCTGACAATTCACAAAAAGGTTCTCATTTTCCTTTCAAACATGAGGTCGCCCTACAGTGCCCATGGAAATATTACCAAAATGCACAGACAATGTATCAGCTTCATCATCGTGTAGTCAGGTAATTTAAGACAATGCAGATCAGAAAAATAATTAAAAGTCTTTCCTAAGGCTCAGTCAAACATGAGGGAATCCTTTATACATGGCCTAGCCTCTTAGCTATGGATATCATTTTCAAGAGATTAGCTCGCCAGAAAGGTCTGTGGGCTTCAGGCACTGCACAAGCCCACACTCTCTCCCTGGGACTCTGTAGTCTGCCCCCTTTCTTGCATCTTGATCCACAAACAGTTGTAGGAAGGTAAAAGAGGAGGAAACATACTAGAAATTAAATCACCCTTGGTCCAACACAATAACAAGATGCTGTTCAGAGAGAATGAGTCCCAGGCGGGGGTGGTGAACCTAAGTTTAATGTGGCGGTGTTAACTGGCTGGTGAAAGCACAGGGCATATTTTCAAACTATATTCCAAGCAAATAAAAATGGCCATCAATATATATTGAATTCATTCCTCCCTGAATACACACACACACACACACACACACACACACACACACACACACACA